>JANIVZ010000056.1:0-96286 GCA_030578175.1 Dujonia santamariae
AACCACCACCAGATTCTTGGGATGCTTTGGCATTAGGACCAATAACCGCAATCTTTTCTTGACCAGCAACAGCCTTGGAAGAAAGTGGTAAAATGTTACCTTCATTCTTAAGCAAAACAATGGATTCACCACCGACCTTTCTCAATAATTTAGCAACTTCTGGGGAAGTGTTGGCCTTTTCAACCGTATCAAATGGAATACCAACAGCAAGACATTCGTTGACAAAGTTTAAGAAGTAACGAACGTTTTCATCAAGAACGTCAATATGAATTTCATGTGAGTGAACCTTATGAGCAGCTGGAATTTCTAATCTGAATCTTGGTGGACCAGGCATTTCCAAGTTAAGACCAGCATCTAAAGATTCCTTGATTGAGTAAGTACCGTACCAGTCGGACATAGTCATACCATCGTAACCCCATTCTTTACGAAGAATATCTTGAAGTAAGAATTTGTCTTGAGAGACGTGAACACCGTTAACTTTGTTGTAAGCAGTCATTAAAGATCTTGGGTTAGCGTCTTTAAGCGCAATTTGGAATGGCTTTAAGTAGATTTCTCTCAAAGCACGTTCAGTAACAATTGAATCGACAAGCTTTCTTTCATCTTCTTGATCGTTACACACAAAATGCTTAATACAAGCCAAGACCTTGGTACTTTGAATACCATTGATAATAGAAGCTGCAGCGTGACCGGAAAGCAATGGATCTTCAGAGTAACTTTCAAAAGCTCTACCACCTAATGGTGAACGAGCAATATTACAAGTTGGACCTAAGATACAATGGGCACCTTTCATAATAGCTTCCTTACCCATTAATTTACCAGCATCAACAAGTAAATCTTTGTTAAAGGTGGCAGCAAGAGCAGTACCACATGGGAAACAGTTTGATGGGACACCATCGAAAAAGGTTGAACCTCTGATTCCGTTTGGACCATCACTGACTCTGACAGATGGAATTGACAACCTGTCGATCTTCTTGGTGCTCCAAAAATCAACACCAGCAAGTAAAGTTACTTTTTCTTCAACGGTTAATTCTTCAATTAATTGTTCAACGTCCAATTGCTTGTGTTGAACTAATTCAGTTTCATCAATTTGGGTAACGGAAGGAGTCATTTTGTATACCTAATTTGCAAATTTGATTTCTTTCAACCAAAAAGAAAAAAACTTTACTAACAAATTTGGCGGTTTATATAATAAGACATAATCAATTTCATCTCTAAAAAAATTTCGACAATCGAAAACGAAGAAAGTTTTCAAATCTCAGATTGTTCTTGGTCGCCTGTACATGTTGGGTCAGCAAAGTGGGGTGACTGCAAATTTTTCACTGATATAACATCGGTTAACCCCACTAGCACTTGGCGACACCTTGAAAATTATACTACCCTTCAATAACGGATAATAGTTTATCATGTTTTACCTAATTTGCATACTTCACACAAGCCGCTCCAGTACTCGGACGCCAACAAAATGGGGAACACTAATTGTACAACATAGATACATGCATATAACACCCTGACACCAGCATAATTAAACCTAAAAGTCTTGGGGGATTATTCATTCTTGGAATGTTTGTTTGTTCAATTATTATATTATAAGTGGAGCAGACAGTCGCTCCCCTCCCTCCTTAGAAGTGGGGTAGGATAATTTCTATTTTACTTTCTTTAAAACACTTAATTTTAGAGTTAAGGGTAATGCTAGGTAAATCCGAGTCGCGCAAATCTGAATTGTTTCCGCGAAATAAGGTTTCTCATTGATGAGATGGAAAAGCTTGTCCTTCACCGTACATCATTGTGGGTCAATTTAGCAGCCAAAAATGGATTACATTTTGTAACAAACTGTGACTACCCGTGAAGAATGTAATACCACTAATGTATGAGCAAGCGGAAGTGGGGTGCTTGTCTGGGGTGCATATTATTGGCTGACGTGGCTCATTCCATACAGCAGGATTTTGCTGGCGTGGCTTTAGTAAATTAATGCAAAACCCTCATAAGTCCGTAAAACATCTGCTGATGATGAAATGCGATATTTTAGTAATTCGTAAAGCTCTCCTTCATTGTGGGGCTATTGTTACTACGACCATCGTAAATCAATCACTGTATACATTATAATTCGTGGCTGCCATATAATTGTTAATATCTTTTGAATTCAATAAATCTCCTCATCGAAATATTTTATTGGGTTGTTGGCATTCTGATTCCCCACTCGGGTGAAATTAGATCTGGACGAATCAAAGTGCTACTTTGCACTTCGGAGAGGCGGAATAATATCTGGTGAACCACGCATATCCCCACAAAATTGTTAAAAAATATAACCTTAAAAGCTAAACTCACCTAAAAAATAAAAGTTGCGTGTCTCTTTGCAAGTAGCACGTAAATCTGTTTTACTTTATCAAAATAGCAAATCTGTCCCCTCCCTCCTACTTAGCTGGTTTCTTCATCTATTCAAAAAAAATATCATGACAGGGTATGATTCAAATTGAAGTATAAATTACGAGTCATCTCTCCCATCTTTTTCAATTGTTTCTAATCTTATCATTAAACAAACAATCACTCTCTCTTACTCGATTATTTGATTAATAACAAAATGTCGGAAAAGCTCTCAATCGACATTGCTAACAACATTGACGACGTAATTAGGTTAGACAAACCATGGTACAAGTATGGTTATCTTCGTAAATTACATTTTTTCGTCTTCTTGATGACCTTAACCTCTACTAACAACGGTTACGATGGTTCTATGTTGAACGGTTTCCAATCTTTAAGTTCTTGGAACAAATCTATGGATTACCCTGTTGGTCAAAAGTTAGGTGCACTTTCAAATGCTATGACTTTCGGTGTTATTATTACCTTCCCTTTTGCTTCCACTTTAAGTGACAAGTTTGGTAGAAAGTATTGTGTTATGGTTGGAAGTTTTATTACTATAGTTGGTTCTGTTTTGCAAGGTTGTGCTACCAACTACGCATTTTTCTTCTGCTCTAGACTTATCATTGGTATTGGTTCCGGTATTGCAACTGTTTCTGCCCCAACTATGATTTCTGAGATGAGTTACCCAACTTACAGATCTTATACCACTACTTTCTATAACGTTTGTTGGTACCTTGGTGCTTTAATTGCTGCTTGGTTAACTTACGGTACTAGAAACATTAAGACTGAATACTCCTGGAAGGTCCCATCCTTTTTACAAGGTTTGATGCCATTATTGCAAATTGCTGGTTTCTTTTTTAAATCGATGAAGCTGAAAAGGTTTTAGCTGATATTCACACTGGTAATGGTACTGATGACCGTTCTCGTCAATTAGTTGCTTTCGAAATTAGAGAAATCCAGGCTGCAATTGAAATGGAAAAATTAACTAACCACACCAAGTACACCGACTTCTTCACTATCCCATCTTTCAGAAAGAGATTATTCTTAACTATATTCACTGGTGTTTTCATGCAATTATCTGGTAATGGTCTTGTATCTTACTACTTGAACAAGGTTTTAAACTCTATTGGTATTACTGGTGAAACTGAACAATTGCAAATCAACGGTGGTTTAATGGCTTATAACTTGGTTATTGCTGCTGCCATTGCTGGTTACGTTGGTAGATTTAAGAGAAAGCTTGTTTTCCTTTTCTGTATCGGTTCTATGTTGCTCTCTTATATTATTTGGACTGCCTTATCTGCCGTTAACCAACAAAAGAACTTTGAAGACAAATCTTATGCCAACGGTGTCTTAGCTATGATTTTCTTATACTACTTCGCTTATAACACTGGTGCTAACGGTTTACCATTCACTTATGTCACTGAAATCTTACCATACTCTCACAGAGCTAAGGGTATTAACATTTTCCAATTAACTCAACAAATTGTCGGTATCTTTAACGGTTACGTTAACCCAATTGCTATGGCTGCCATTGAATGGAAGTACTATATTGTTTACTGTTGTTGGTTAGCTGTTGAATTTATCGTTGTTTACTTCTTCTACGTTGAAACCAGTGGATTCACTTTAGAAGAAGTTGCCAATGTATTCGATGATCATCCAGATGACTTTGTTGCTCATTTACAAGAGCCAGGTACCAAGCTTAGAATTGAACACGAAGAAGGTGTTTTTGTCACTGATTCTAAGGAAAAGTCCTTAGAGGTTTAATTAATTCACCTCTGCTTTTCTGACTCCAAATTTGTTTTATTATTTAGCCTTAACAGAATTCGGTTGATATCTGATATGCTTTAATTCTCGATTACTTGATGTAATAGAAATAACTCTTTTTTAAATAGTGAATAAAAAATTTGTCGAGTGAAACCTCCAACACTGTAGATTGATATAACTGGAAACCTTAGATGAAAATAAATTCATCTTATTTGTAGCTGCCTTCTCTTATCTGCAAATATGTATTTGCAACAGTTTGATTGAGAATGTGGAATATTTGAAATGAAAATTATATTGGCAAAACTAAACTTTAAAAAGTTTTGCACCCATTTTGATGATTAGAATGGTTATTTGAAAAGTCACAACAAAGTCGCAACACAGAACAAGTGTGGACAATACCCTCTTTATATATACAATTTTGCAATGAGGGGACTCCAGATGTATTGCAACCTAAAATAATCGTACAATTAGTTATTTGGTTTCTCGGCATCGGTCAAAAGGTAGACCCGGAGAGAAATCGCCGGGCGGTGACTTGGACCATTATCTCAACTTCTAACTTCTCTCAGAATTCCCACCAAAATCAACAGAATATCTCTAGAAGCAGTACTACTCAGAGACTGAAGTGTCAACCAGCATTTCCATCCAATCATTTTTTTCTTTACTTGTTCGTTCAGTGAAGTAATACTTGACTGCTCTGCTTAGTTTGGTGGTTTGTTCCTATCGTCGGCTGTGTCTTTTCTACAAAGAAAACCCCACCAAAAATTTCCCCCACCAATAATAAATAGGGGAAGACAACTTTCTCTGGAGACAAACAAGAGACGTTTTATTGTTTCGACACTCGCAGCCTTATGAAAGCAAATTTGTAAATGCCGGCCATTTCCCCGCTGCATTTTACTGACTAAAACACGGCATATTAGTTTTTCCAATAGATTAACAACTGATAGTACCAGAAATAATGTTGAGCGAATTTTATGCCGACCGAGCTACCGAGATTTTTTAAGGGTCCTAAAGTGGAAATCAATCCGGAGAATAATTCAAATTTGGAACCCTTCCCTTACATCAAATTTTTTATATACTCCGTACTATTCAACCACATTGCTGCCGTATTGATTTTATTCAGTCCGTTCACTGGTATATTAATTCTATACTTAACATGATTTTAGTTTAACTTCCACTAGCACGTGCTTGGTCACGGCGATGCTGTACGGCATCAAATCTCCATGCACGTCAAAAGTATAAAATAATCACTTACAACCGATTCTTGGGCATACAAGAAGCCGATCCAGTTTTCCACCGCCAATGTGTCTTGCAATAGTGAGTGAATTCAACACATTCAACCCATCAGTAGTTAACCGCTAAGGTCATTACCCCCCGCTTGAAACGAGCTTTGCTCTCCTTCAGTGAGATCTTTCACCGACTGGAAGTTTGACCTAAGGGGTACTAAAATGTAAGTCCCCGCCTGACCAGTGGAGCGCCTTACGATAATGAATATATTATTTTCAAGTACTAACGTTCTACTAAGGTACCTACAATGGGAGGGTGGGTGTGTCGAGATCTCTCATTCCATTCCCAGAAATGCTACCCAACAGAGAAAGTGGCCATCGCAACGCACTCTTCCGTAACGTACAGGCGCCAGCGGAGCGTCTTACAATGGTAAATGTATTCAAAGTATTAAGAAGTGCATATCTGTTAGTATCCCTTTCTCCCATTGCTTCCAGAATTAAAATATCAAAATTTTAAGATGCTTTAGCGGAGTAGTCTGTACCTAATAATACATCGATGTTGGTTCCATTAAAACAAAGATTTGTTTAACATAATAGAGTAGGAATTACGGTTAAAAAGAGCTGACTTCAAGGAGTTTTCTTGTAGTATTTCAATGTATCTCTCATCTGTAGCTGAAATTTTACAACTTTTCTATTATTTTATTATTATTTCTGGATATTCAGTTATATAGCGATATTAAATATGTTATGGTTTTTTCTTTTTATTTTCTGCTTCTCTTGTTCTTCTTAATACTCATCATTAAAGTATTTCCATTTTCAATAAAGTACCACATTCTCAAAAATTCGTACTCTTTGATACAAGAGTTGAGTTGGGTTATCGAGTATCCCTTGGACATAACCTTACATTTTAATTCAAATAAGGAAATTGGTTTTGATAATTGACCAGTTTGGAGATTTGTTGCACTCTTGACAATGATTTTGTATATTTCGGTCATTGATTTTTCATTTTCTGTAACTGGATTGGCTCCTAATCCTCTGTATCCAGTTTTCATAAACTGATGGTTTGAATAGATTGTATCTATTGCTTTTTTTGGTTGCATTGGTTTAGCAGCTACTGGAGGAGAAAAAGATTTCTTAGGAATGGGCCATTTGAAAGTAGATGAACTGGTTGATTTGAATGTAGAATCAACTTGGGATGCAGTAATGTTTTTAGGAGTTTTAGTGGAAAAGGCAGTTAAGATTTTCTTGGTGGTAGTGGTGATTGGTTTGTATGTAGTAGTTGAAGTTTCAATATCCATAGTGGTTGAGTCTTCCTTTTTGGTGAAGATGTTTGGTTTGTTTGTAGTGACTTCTTGTGTTGTGGTTACATTGGTTGGGGCTTCAATAATCATAGTGGTTGAGTCTTCCTTGTTGGTGATGATGTTTGGTTTGTATGTAGTGTCTACTTGCGTTGGTGCAGTAGTTGGTGTTCCCATAACCATAGTAGTTGAGTCTTCTTTAGTAATGAGAGTGGAAGAAATGCAGGATGTAAACGCATTATCATCGGTATCGGTACCATCAGTATCAGTAGTATTAATATCAGTGTAATTCTCATCAGTAGAACTATCGCTAGTAGGCTCATCGGTAGAGCCGGTTGTATCAATTGCTTCAAATTTAGTTTTGGTGGTGGTATCAGTGATGATTTCTGTTTCTTCTTCAATTGTTTCAAAATCATTGATGGTTTGCTCGTATGCGATTGGAGCAGTAACTGAGGTTTCTTCTTCTGTAGATTTAATAACAGCAACTGTATTTTCCCTGATGGTAACTTCTTCTTCTTCTTCTTCTTCTTCTTCTTCTTCTTCTTCTTCTTCTTCTTCTTCTTCTTCTTGTTTGTTTGTAGTAGTTTCTCTCTTAATAAATTTTAATCCTTCTTTGGTTGAGATTAATCTTTCGTCTTCCTTCTTGGTAGTAAGGTAGTATTCAATAGCTCTTTCAGAGCCAGTCTTATAATAAGATTTATTGTCAGGGCAGGAAAACAACAAATTGAGTAAATATGCTTCAAGATCACAATTTGGTGAGTAAGCTTCTTCCAGTAATGGTAAGCGATGCATGCTGAATGGTAATCTAAAGTAGCGTTGCGGGTGGAAAACTGTTTCTGGGACTGCAATATATCCAATTGGGGTATTAATAACTTGGATTTCCGATGCTGGAACAGTGAGTGGCCATGATTGAATATCTTCCCATTTTAATAAATCTGCTGACATTCTTTCAAGTAAGTAAGTATAGATTCTAAAGATTCTTCTTCTCATTTCTTTGTGAGAAGTAGGAGCAATAATTTCAAAATCTTGTTGGAAAGATTTTGGTTGTGGTGATTGCTCTAAAGTTTTATCAGCTGGTAATTTTTCTTCTAAAGATAATTCTTTTGGTGAGTTTTCTAAGACTTTTGGTGATCCTTCTTCTGATAATTCCTCTTTTGATGAATGTTCTTCTAATAAAGGTACTTCTGGTAACTGTTCATCGGCTAATTGTTCTAAGTTTGTTGGTTGTAATTCTTCTTTTGGTGATTCATCTTCTGGTGATGTTGGTTCTGATGTTGGTCCTGATGTTGGTTTTGGTGATTTGGCTTTTGGTTTTTTGGCTCTTGGTTTTTTGGTTCTTGATTTTTTGGCCTTTGGTGATTCTGGTTGTGGTGATTTTTCTTCTGTTGGATGATTGTGAAGATAAGTTGCAATTCTGGAGAGAATGATCATGTTCATTGAGCTTGAGGATTGCATTTTTTATTTAGGTTGATAAAGAAAGTAGGCAATAAATAAATAAAAAAAATGGGAATCTTTTCCCCTTTTTATCTCTATCTGTACATTTTTGATCTGCAAATGAAAATGATCTTATTTGTAACTTTACAAACACAGTATAGAAAAAAAGTAAGAGCATACCACAATTATAGAAAGTAAATTCCTGATTTGATCTGCTAATACTGTGTTACATCTTAAATAATAAGAAAGCATATCTAAAAAGATATGAATGACTTAATAGATCAAAGTATGCGGGAGCATATTTAAATTATGATCAAGTATTATACAGAGTCAAAAAAAACGAAAAAATTTCTATACTATCCATTTATACTACCCCTATTTAAGAAAACTATTGTTATGCTTGGTCCAAACTGTAATCTATTATCTTTCAACTTTTCCTAATATCTGGCATTACAAAATCAATTTTTTGGTTGCGATAAGGTATTAGATCTGGCGTTTCATTAAATCGATTTTCTGATTGCTTTATTTATTTTTTTTAGCATGGCATATCATAAAGGGATATTTAATCTAGAACCTTCAAATCGATAAATTGATATCAATTAATAAAATTGATCAGATATAAAAGGTTGTAGGTATGTAGATTCGTATCACCCTTCAGTAAATATGTTTTCAATAGAGCAAGAGAGAAAAAAAAAAGATGCTGGTAAGCTTTTTAAAATGCAATTTTTTCTCTCCAAACTCATACCCCCTCTTTTTCCACTTCCTCTTTCACTTCCATTTGGTCTGGTCTTAATTTCAATTCAAAGTTTTTGCTCAAAATAATATCCTCAATTTCTCTGGAAAAGGTTTTGCAGCACTTTTGGCTGCAAATTTTATCAAAATCCTGTATATATCGAATGTACTGTATATATCTATCCACTACAGGGGAATGAAAGAAAAATTAAGTGGACATTTTTCAATTAATAAAAGACAGATACAAAATTAAACAAATTTCATCTAAACAAATTACCAGGAATAAATTTAAAATTTGAAAAGAAGATGTCAGATTTAGATGATGATTTATTGGCATTAGCCGGAGATGGGGCATCAGATTCCGAGTTCGAATCTAAGGATTCAAAGAGAAGCATGTCACCAGTTTCATCATCCAAGCGTAGAAAGACACACGTAGACTTTGATGATGAAGATGAAGACGATGAAGACGATGAGGATGTTGATCAAGATGATGAAGATGAAGATGAGCTAATTAATCCGTACCCACTTGAAGGGAAGTATAGAGATGGGGAAGATAGAGAGAATTTACTTGCTATGGATGAAATTCAAAGAGAACAAACATTGTTCGACAGATCTCAAGAAATGGAAAGATACAATGAAAAGAAATATTTACAACAGAGAATGAAGCAGCAGAGAGCTGCCGCTGAGGGCGCAAAGAGTAACAAAACCAGAAGTAGTGCACGTTCGAAGCTTGTTAAGGAAACCGCCAAGGGGTCTAAATTGGACAAGTTAAGTGAGTTAAGAAAGCAAAGAGAACAAAAATCTAGAAGAGAACAAAAGAGAAAGGATTACGATGACTACGAAGACGATGAAGAAGACGAAGATGAAGATGATGATGACGATAGAATGGTTGATGACGATGAGGAAGACGACTACGGTTATGGTGACTACGATGATAAGGTTTCATGGGGATCTGGTGCTTCGTCTAAGGTTAGAAGTAAAAGAAGTAACGAAAGAGCAACTTTTGAAAGTATAAGTCAAGTCAAAGTTGGACGTACGATGTTGCATCGTTTCTGTTATTATAGTGAGTTCAATGAATCAATAATTGACTGCTATGCTCGTATTAACGTTGGAACCGACAAGAGAACGAGGAAACCAATGTATAGAATGGTTCAAATTGTTGATGTTAAGAACATACCGCTGAAGGCTTACAAGTTCCCAACTACCATGGTTGATATTTACTTGACTGTAGCTCAAAATAGCAAGCAAAAGAAAGATTTCCCAATGAATATTTTCTCAGACTCTCCAATCACTTTGGACGAATTTGAAAGATACAAGGCTGAATTAGCTAAGAATGATGAAGAATTACCATATCTTGATGATATAAAGGAAAAAATAGATGTTTTACATCATTTATCTACTAAGGAAATTTCTGATAAGGATGTTAATGACATGATTAAGAGAAAGCAACAATTGAAGAACGCATCTGGTAGTACCAAGAACTTGGAAAGTTTTGATGCTGTTTATCAAAAATCCAAGGTTAAGGATGAATTGGTTGTTGCTGAGCAAGAAGGAAACATTGCCAAGATTAATAAATTAGAAGGTAAGTTATTAGATCTTGAAAACATGATTGCCAACACTACCAGACAATTAGCTGACAATGCCAAGTCTGCGATGTATAAGGTTAATGAAAGAAATAGAAAATTAAATCAAACCAATATCAGAATTGCTGAATTAAAATCTTCGCAAATGAAGAAGTTAGCTGAAGCATCCAATGATGGTGGTGATCCATTTTCAAGATTTAAAACAAATACAAGAATATTTTATGAAGAATTGGTAAATGAAGAGAATGAAAAGGCGTTAGTTGATGCGAAATTAAATTATGAAAAGGAATTAGCAGAAAAGACTGAAAAGGAAGCTAAAATTGCATCTTCAAGTTACAGAAGTTTAGGTGTTATGGATGAACTTATCAAGAAAGTTGATCTTGATATTGAACTTCAAATCTAAGTGAAAAAAATATGAAAAGAAGTGACTTCATATTTCATCAATTTGTACTATAAGAAAATAAATGAAAAATTAACATTGAATTTTGATGTAGAAACAGAGGAAGAGGAACCAGATGGATGACAAGATAGTCTTTTACAAAATATAAATTTCGGCCTTTAGGTCATTTATGTGATTATTATTAGTCTGCTTAAACTAATCATACATTGATAAATAGAAAAGTCTCTCATATCGAGAGACTTTTTTAACCTACGTAGCAATTGTCCCCTCATAGGTGGCTTTTGATGAATTGGAGGAGAATCCACGCATGGGTGGATTGGTCAAATCCGCGACTACATACTTGGATAACTCCGTTCATTATTTTTTATCAAATCCCCTCTCTCTATCTCTCTCTCTCTATCTCACTAGCTGCATCTTCCTTAAGTATAGGTTTCCAATAATTCTAGTGGCGTGTTAGATTGACTATCCAACCCGTCTGTTATTGTCCCCGCCTAAATAAATCCGGGACGGATTTATATGAAAAATAATCTTTTTATATGAGGGGAAAGATATATAAAAGCTAAGAGAGATCCTCTTTTCAACCGTCTGTTGTATACCTCGGCAATTTGATTATTATAGTGGGAAGTAGCATGGGTCTTGTCTACGATAAGTTTTTAACATTTGGAGATTCAATTACGCAATGGGGTTATTATGAGGGTGCCTACGTGCAACAACTTCAACAAGGTATGTTAAACTTTAATTTCTATTCTTTCCACTTCCAGGGTTTAAGCCTCTTTCATTTTCCATTCTAACCTATACATTAGCCTATATGAGAAAGGTTGATATTGTCTGTAGAGGATATGGTGGTTATAACTCCGATCATGGAGTGTTGATATTACCAAAAATTCTTGAGGCTGAAAAATTCAAGTTAATGACACTTTTCTTTGGCACTAACGATGCTTTTGAATCTAAACAGGGTATCTCGTTATCTAAGTACTCTGAAAACATGGATACAATGGTTAAATTAGCAAAGAGCCATAACATAAAGGTGATTGTCATCAGTCCTGCAGTTCACAACCCAGCTAAACTTGCTGAAGGCGAGCCATATTGTGCTCCAGATGCCAATGAGAAATATATGAAGGCAGCCAAAGCGGTTGCTGAAACAAATGATGTTGGGTTCATAGATCTCTATACAAAGGTTAAGGAGAGTGGTTTGCCTCTTGATGAATTAATCTTTGACGGGATTCATTTATCTAAAAAGGGTTATAAGATCTTATATGAGGAATTATTAAAGGAAATATCCTCAAGATACCCTGAATTATCTCATGATAAGATTCCAGAGTGGTTACCCCAATTTCAAGATTTGATAAAGTTAGAAGACAAAAAACAAATGGAAAAGTTGCTCCTTGCTGGATTATAGCTTAGCCAAATGTCAACTTATGGTAATCTATTATCATCATTATAGAGGTTATTCATAATGCATTAAGAAAGATATATAGAGCAATTTTCATACAGACCACAGTGGGAAACAGATTTAATCTCGTTACTTTACCACCTTCCCACCAGCAAAGAATCAAAAGTAGCATAAGGCTACCGAACTATGCGAAATGGAATATGCTCCCATTTTTTAATACCTTACAAGACCCATACGATAATTATCGCATGGATTCCAAATGGCTGCAAAAAAAAAAGAAAAGGTTCCAAAATTCGTACTTGGTGTTTTGTTCTACATTTGTTTTTATAACGATTATTTGTATTAGTTTTGTCATAAATATATCAAAAAAAAAAAAATATAAAAAAATATGCCCCTATGTACATGGGAAGCTTGTGCTTCGACATTATTATAAATATATGTTTGTGTATGCGCTTAGATTTCAAGTTCTTGACGCATTTGAATTCTGAGCTCTAATCTTTCTCTTTCCTTCTCCAAATCGTAAATAGATTCATCGTCATAATACAACGAGTCTCTTGCAAGCTCAGAGTAGTATGAATGAATAGATTCTTCAGAATCGTTTTCCATAGACATGTACCCGCTCAAGTAAGTCCTGTGGCTGTTTCTGGATTCGTAACCGTAATGAACAGGATCCTCGAGTAGTAACTCATCGTCCAATCCGCTTATTATCGATTCAGAATCTTCATACGATGGAATGTTGAAAGTATGCATTTTTGGGTGTTCTTCAGTGTAGACTGAAGCATAATCGAAAAGGGTGCACGATGAATTTCTAGAAATGCTCTTCTGATGTGCCTTTGATTTCTGGCTGCAAAATGATGATTTCCTCGATAAGGCTGAGGTAATCTTGGCCAAAATTGAACTGGTGCCATTCGAAGTTGTTGATCCTGTCGATACTGACGAAGACGCAGACTTCTTCTTCTTCAACGATGGGAAGTGTAACGAAGTCAGTGACTTCCTCCTTATTTCTGGTTTGTACTGCACTTCACATGGCAGGTCGTACGAGATAGAATTATCTTCGGTATTTATAAAGTAATGTTGCTTGATATCAGCGTCATATGCTTGCTGCCACATCTTTAGTATCTCTTATTGATATAGATGTATGTGAGTGTATGTCGTATACAACTTAATTAAGGCTAAATTGGGGAAGTAAACCTATTTGTTAATTTTTTCGATTTCAAATGCAAGACTATGCGTTTTACTGATTAAGAATAAGTTAGTCATCTCCAAAGTGTGGGACATCGAAGTACCTTTATATATATATAATTTGCCATCATCTGAACCTTAAACGTATCGGAGAAAAGACATGGCGGAAACCACCCGGGTCCGGTCACTGCGCGCGCGCTGGCTGCTCATACAAACGCTAACGGGGCTAACGGATATAATCTCGCGCGAGCGCGGCGCTTCTTAATTTGCAGCCTTTCTTCTATCTATCAACCAGCCGAGCCTCTATCTCATGCACGTGTGTACGTGCTACCTACTCAGTTCCTGAATGTTTCTCTACTACTGCTTGAATGAACTGTAAGCTTGCTGTTGTCCTCCGTCTATGGGTAAGGTTTCGTTGGGTTAAATCCCCACTATTTTTCCAACATTCTAACCTGTGTAGGAGGGCAAGCCTCTCCTCGCATCCATTCTGATTTGAGCGTCTGCGCTACAGTTTCCTAATTGGGCTATGGCCGATAGAATCTTTCTTTCCGAGCCGTTCACCTACACCGTAAGTCAAAACAGTTGGTCGTTCTATTTGCAGCCATTCATTACTTCTTCTACACGGCAATTGATTTGATTCCTTCTCCGTAGTAGTGTGGTACTGGCTAAGTGGTGTATATTATAGTAGATGACGCAAGATGCTCCGCTGGCGCCTATCCGGCGGGGACGATTGCATCGAGCTTTGCTCCTCTTCGAGGAGATACAACTTCTAGTAGATGAGGCTAGTAAAACCAACCAAGCGCGGGAAAGCTTGATGGAACAAAATTGAGTTCCTGGCGGAGAAATCTTAGGAAAGAGTGTATTTGTTCAACAGAATTGAATAATATCTTTAGAAAGTTCACAATTAACTGTAAATACATAGTTTATTACTTTTTGTAATAGATTATTAACCACTTTGACTCTTATTGGTTAATATTGCAATTGTTTTAATTTGTTTCAGAGAATAAGTTTTCTTTTTGGATTAAATTAATTGTTGGTAGCAAGTGTAATATTAAGAACAAAAATATTATGATATTTATTTTCCAAAAACATCATGAAAAAAGAATAACATAGAAAGAAAGATTAACCAAGTATTCCTGAATCTCACTTAAGTTAATTCACCTCCATTAAATCAAATTGATTTAATAATTCAGGCTAATTGATTTAAAATACTTTAAAAGACATCTTATACAAGGAATCCCAAAAAATTAGTATGGGTGTACGGATGTTTGAATAAAATAAAAACAATTGTTAAACCAGGGATTTTAATTGATATAAAAACATCCGATATAGTGTAACGGCTAGCACGGTTCGCTTTCACCGAGCAGACCCGGGTTCGACTCCCGGTATCGGAGCTTTATTTTTTTATTCTCATAACCGATAATGTTTTTGATAAATATAAGTTTGATTATGTTATGGTTGTTCATTCACATAGAATCTAAAGAAATTATAGAATTCTTTACAATTCTACCACCCCTTTTATTTCATTTATTTTTTAGTTACAAAAAATTTATTTTATTTATTTAATAATTTGTATATACTTATTTCTTAGCACCATACTTAGCAACGGTCTTACCATCTGGAATAGTAAAGAATACGGCTTCCTTACCTTCAACGTATGGTTGATCAAGACGGTAGTAACCCTTTCTTTCAAATTGAATAACATCACCGGCCTTCATGTCTCTAACGTTGGCATCAGCAAAGGCATTGGAATGGAATTCAGTTTCCTTGGTAAGGAAATCTTCAAAGTTTTCACCATCTTCGATCTTGTCCTTGGTGATTAAGTGATCAAAATCAATTAATTCAACTGGGACCTTAGAATCGGTATCAGCTAACCAAGTAAGCTTCTTACTGGTCTTTCTGAAATCACCTTCCAAGTGTAACTTAGCTTCAATAGACTTAACCAAATCACCTTCTCTGTTAATCTTGGTAACAATAACGTTACCCCAATCCATGAAAGTAATTTCTTCATTGTCTTCAATGGTAGCAGCATCAGCTTGTTCAATGAGAACATCCTTGGCATATGAGACCTTCTTTAAACCAACTTCTGGGTTCTTCTTGTGCTTTGGCTTGTCTTCAATGTTAACAGTTTCTGGACCGTCAACTAAGTGAACCTTAACAATGTTAGCGGTATCAATGGCAGTGTGTCTTGGAGCAACTGGATCAATAACCTTCTTGTTCATAGCCCAGATAACAGACCAATCTAAGTTAATAATGTTCTTAGATGGACCTTGAGAGATAACAAAGTTTCTTAAACCTTCAACAGACATACCTCTTCTTCTAACACCTCTGACAGTTGGGAATCTTGGATCATCCCAGTTAGAGACGTAGTTCTTGTCAACGAACCATTGTAATTTTCTCTTAGAAAGTAAAGTTCTAACAAAGTTAACTCTGGCGAAATCCCAGATATGAACATGTCTTAAGTTTAATGCCTTAAGCATCCATTCGTATTGGGCGTTTCTATCTCTGTATTCGATAGTTCTTAAGGCGTGGGTAACACCTTCAATAGAATCAACAATTGGGACACAGAAATCATAGGTTGGGTATAACTTCCATTGAGTACCAGTTCTGTGATGTGGGGTTAAGTTACATCTGTAAATAACTGGATCTCTTAAAGTCTTGTTTAAGGCAGTGTAGTCAATCTTGGCTCTAACACAGTTCTTTAAACCTTCTTCAGTACCTTCAGTCATTTCCTTAAAGATAGCCAAGTTTTCTTCAACAGTTCTATCTCTTCTAGCGGATTTGTCACCAACCATTCTTTCGTCTCTCATCTTTTCTTGTGGAGTGTCGTCACAGTATGCCTTACCATCCTTGATCATTTGAATACACATGTCGTACATGGTTTGGAAGTAGTCAGAGGAATGGGTAATTCTGTCACCCTTGATACCTAAAAGCTTTAAATCTTCAACAATAGATTCTTCAAATTCTTCCTTTTCCTTGGATGGGTTAGTATCATCGAATCTGATGATTAACTTACCCTTGTATTGGTGAGCAAAGTATTCGTTTAAAATAGCAGCCTTGGCATGTCCAATGTGTAAGTATCCAGATGGTTCAGGTGGGAATCTAGTAACAACTTGACCCATGTGAGCATTTGGTAAATCAATTTCAAAGTTAGCCTTGTGAGCTTCCTTCTTACCACCGTTGGCAGCGGTAGCAGCGGTCTTGGCGGACTTTCTTAATTCGTTTAACTTGATTCCGTAGCTTTCAACTTCCTTTTCAAATCTAACGTTGGCACCAACAAAGTTGTACCATCTGGAAACGTTTTGGTAGACTTGGTTCTTGATAACAGAACCCATTAAGGCATTGGCTCTTAAGACACCGTAAACGGCAACATCGGCAACGGTGACTTCGTTGTCAATGATGAAAGATCTAAAGTTTAAGTGAGCATCTAAGGTTTCCAAGTCGTTGGCTAATTCCTTAAAGTTCTTGATGGAAAGCTTTTCCAAAGCAAACTTGACCCACGTGGCGGCAGAAGAGGCCTTAAGAACAGCAGGGTACTTGGCAGCTAAGTAGGTTAAGATGTCTTCTTGGTTAACAATTTCTTGACCTTCTGGGGTAGCTAAATGGACAGTAGCGGCAGCATTTGATTTAATTGCTGATTTATCGTCAACAATTTCAAGAACGATAGATTCTTTAACTTCTTCACTTTGGTTAACAAAAGCAGCTGCAATTAAAGCAGCGTATGCTACAAGTGGAGCCTTAGCAGCAATAGTTAAGGTGAAAGCCATAGTAAGTATACTTTTGTGGATCAAATAGATTAAGATAAAACTACTTGTAGATTGAAAATTTTTTCTCACTTCTGGAACACTCTCTATACTCCCTCCCCAAAATGTATATGCAGGTAATTAAGATATGATTCACCAAAGCTACAGTGTATGCACAGTTACACATTTAGTAAAACCTTATATATATATATCTATCAAAAGATGAGTCAAGTAAAGTAGTTACAGTGCCTCCAAAAAAGAGTAGAGAAGTCCTAAGTAAAGTGTCCTCCTTGGACAGACATGGCTGCCCGATAGTCTGCAGCTATTCCTAATAAGGGAAGAAGAGTTTAATCTTATAAGTAATACACTCAGCTAGTCCCCCTTTCTGGTGATTACAATTTCATTAATAACCTTTGCCCTTGTGTTTAGAGTACCATACACTGTAACTACTTGGTAGCCCTTTGGTGTCACCACCATAAAAAAAAAAAAAAGAAAGAGGTGGTCTGCTGTGGTTTGATTGGGTTCCATATACCTGCATATATTAAACACACTATCTAAAATACGATGGGACTCGTTTTAAAATTCTAATATAATTAGATAGCGTCGTTTCATTAAGCAGTAAGTCTAAATTATCTGAAAAGCAAAAGATACAAAATATGAGTTCGTCTCGATCGAGGTCTAACTCACCCAATCCGGAGTATATTCCTCGGAGACCGACTGCCAAAAGATCTCCATCGATTTTAGTTACCGATTCGAGAAATGAGACGGTGAAAGGTGTTAGAGCACCGTTTGCCGGCCACAGTTACAAGAAGCAACAACAGCAGCAAATGCAGCAAAATAACAATAATTTGAATATATTGCAACAACAGCAGCAGACTCAGCAGCAACAGCAGCTGCACCATAACCTCTTGCTACAACAACA
The DNA here is from genome assembly GCA_030578175.1 of Dujonia santamariae. Classification (NCBI taxonomy): domain Eukaryota; kingdom Fungi; phylum Ascomycota; class Pichiomycetes; order Serinales; family Debaryomycetaceae; genus Dujonia; species Dujonia santamariae. Next base: position 18,033 of record JANIVZ010000056.1, read on the forward strand.
ACAGCAGCAGCAACAGCATAATCAATTACTCAAGAGATTGGCTTCAAGATCAAATAAGTACACAGATATCTCCGTTGATAAGCTTCTTAGCAACTCTTCAGATATACCTTCTGGTCAAAGTCGTTTACCACCTATTCTTTCTCGTCAAAGAAGAAACCAGTCACCTACTTCCTCGTCATCGTCTTCTATCAGGAACCCTTCACTAACAAGTGGTAACCCGTTAAGAAAAAACATTAGAAGTATCCCCAAATTATCTCAATCCCTTCCAAGTAGAACCTCGAAGACTTCACAGAAATTAGTTTTAATTCCTGAGCAACAGCAATATCAGCCACAAAATTATTTCCCACTGTATAGAAGCCATGGTTCAACATCTCCACCACCACAACATCACTACCAGCAACATCATCAGTCAAACTCATCATCATCTTCTAACATAACTCCTGATCTTCAAGCACAAATTCAAAGATCAAGGGCCGAACTCATGCCAAAGGAGACCAGAGAACATGAATTTAATAGAATGACTGCTTATTTTATCTGTGAACAATTTAATATCTCAGCAGTTTCGTCATTTTTAAAGGAAAATCATGAAGTGAAACCAAGATTGTATGATGAGCTGTTGTACGTACCATATGCATTGCCATTGTTACCTGGAAATGATGGATACAGAGTTAAGTCGAACAATTCGGCAAAGTTGACACTTCGAAAAAAATTAATTGAAAATATGATTACAAAATCTGAACAAACCGATCATTTATATGAATACTATTCAGGAGTTGAAACACCAGAAGATGCAAATAATTACTCAATGGACCCTGAAAATGAAAACTTTGTTAATGGAATGCCATTTGATCCCTCTGAACCTCAATTTTTTGCTCCTCCTGATATAGATGGACAGGAACCAGAGAGAAAACCAGAGAAGGCGAATGAAGAAGAAGAAGAAGAAAAAAGAGAAATAATATCAGAGGAAGAAGGGAATAAAAAGGTAGGTACAGTGGTAGAAGGTGGAGTAAAAAAAAGTGAAGGGAATGGAGCATCAAAAGTAGAAGATCCTTTCAAATCGAATGGCCATTCACAATCCGAAGAAGCAACCACTGGAGTGGTAACTGGATCCCCATCTGAATCGGAATCTGGAACTACAACTCCGACTTCCACCACAAACACTACCCCTGAACTCTCCAAACATCACGCCGAGATGTTTATCTTTGAATATGGTGTTGTTGTTTTCTGGAACTTTTCAGAAATCCACGAAAAGAATATATTGGCAGATTTAGCCTTTGCATCTGATGAACCAATCCCCTTGCTAATTAATCCAATTAATGAACAAGATATTGAAACTGAAGAATTTCACTTTGAATATGATAATCAAATCCATAGACCAAGAATTTATAATGATATGATCACCTTGCGTTCAGGTGACCACTTAATCAAGTTAACAATGTCTCATGCAATTGCACAGCTGACAATGTTGTGTCTTTTTGAAAGTAGAATGGTTAACATTTTACAGCTGATTTCAAAATTACCCAAGAAATTAGCACTTACAGGTCAATTAGGATTGAAAAGACAACAATTACTTAAAAAATCAGGGAAATTATTTAAATTAAGAGTAGATGTAAACTTATCATCATCAATTTTAGATACTCCAGATTTCTTTTGGTCGTTAGAACCTGCTTTACATCCACTTTATACAGCAGTAAGAGAATATTTAGAAATTGATCAAAGAGTTCAAGTTTTAAATGATCGGTGTAAAGTATTTTTGGAATTCCTGGATATTGTCACTGATAGTATGAATGAAAAGAATACCAATAGAATTACATGGATGATTATCTTGATTATTCTTGTCAGTCTTAGTGTTAGTTTATTTGAATTCATTCTTGATGTTATTAGATCATAGTCTTATACATGCATAACAGGACAAGAAATGATATTCCAGAATTCCAGATACTGACATCTTTTCCTTCAAGGTCCCTCTAAATATAAACAGCTACTTCTCTTCTCTTTTTAGAAGGTACTGGGAACCTTCTTATTACATTCCATTTCCTTCATTTACTTTTAGATATTTACAATCAAAAAATTCATAAAAATTTAGTAAGAAATCGTCTTGTAGTTACTTAGGAGGAAGATCCACAGGGCCACTGGCACAAAACTACTACATGACAAGAAATATCACCTAGATTAAGAATACTGTGGAGGATTCTATATAGAAATCCGATATATTTTGTTTCTGTTTCCTTAACTCTATGTGATGCTGCCTATTACCATGGGTGGTCGCGTGTATGTATGATTGTGTCTCGCACACAAAGACTTGAGGAAGAAGACCCAGAAGACGGAGCCTTTAATAGAGATACTACAACCTATTCATAGATAAATATAGGGACATTCTTTTTGTACCACGTCCAATGTCTCTTCCTTCCAGATATGCACCTGAAGGTCTTTCTGTGCGTGATCAGAAAAGAACGCTAACTGTTGGACAAACGAAACCTAACCGACCAATTCAATACATCATAAAGGACCTTGAAAATAGAATAGATAATGCATACGATACATCAGAGGAGGATATAGAGATGATCCCAATGGATAACTCAGAAGAAGTAAATTTAATATCGCATTATGTGAAAGAGAAGCGGATAAACAATGAATTCCCCTTTCTGTTGGACTCTTTAGTAAAAGAGCAGCCGTTGACTCAGGAACACCCCAGCGCTACTACCACGCCTAAATGCTTCCTTGTAGTAGATACAAACTTTATAATATCGCATTTAAACATTCTTGATGAATTGAAGACCTTGGCAAGTAAATATAATTATCAAATAGTCATACCAACTACGGTAATGCTGGAACTTGATGGATTAAAGAAATCTACTTCTATTTCATCATCTACAGAATCACACATATCAGGGAAATCAATTGGCTTTTTAGCTCGTTGGGCAAATGATTGGATTTATCATCGCCTTGCTGAATTGAACCCAAGTGTAGCTGGACAGAAAATTTCACAGAAGCTAAACCCATCCGCAATTCAAGATGATTCAATCTTAGATTGTTGTCTTTATTTCAAGAGGAAATATAGGAAGTCGTTAATTGTCTTGATGTCAAATGATAAGAATTTTTGTTTAAAAGCATTAAGTAATGGTGTTCTTACAGTTAGTTTCAGACCGGGGATGACCTCAGCACTTATTGCAAATGTGATATCAACAGAGATTGCTTCAAGATTCCCACCAGAGAATTATCATCAGGAACAGCATTACATTCAGGAGGACGTTCAGGTCACTCAGAAGCAAGATATACAGAATCATCAGAATCAGCAAGACCATATACAACTACATCCAACTGCTTCTCCTTCAGTATTTCCACAACCTCAAACTTTTGATGAGATGATTGCTGTAATTTATCTGGAAGTTGAAAAGTTATTAATATTTGCAGTAAAAAAATGTATGAAGACTAACTATGGAGACGATTTGGACCTTGTAAGAGGATATGATGAAGATCAGGTAGTCACCTTGATGCAATGCTCACAATTGATGGTACGATTTTGGCAAACTGTGTTTGGACAATACTTCCCCAACAGAAGTATTAATAAAACTAATATTGACTCATTTGTAAATTTGCCAAATGATTCACATGAATTAAGAGAATTTTTAGATCATTGGGAATTTGTATTAAAATCATTATATACTATAGAAATGGATAGTAGGCAAAATCAGGCTTTATTAGTTCTTATAGATAGATGGAATGAAATGGCCCACAAATAACAAATCCATATAATCTCGACCAGCGCCTATCAGGCGAAGACAAAGTTTGCTTCTAGGATTCAAATCTAATTGGAAGTTCTCTTCTTTCGGTTACCAATAGACATACCTCCGATTCTTCGTTTCTTCTTAACAGGAGAATTTGTAGATGCAGAAGCAGTAGTAGGCTGCGGAGTAGTTGCAGTATCATGGAGTAGAGGCTGAATATTGTTCTTGCCGTTTTCAATGAGTTTATCTGCGTTAAGTTCTTTTAGACTAGCTTCTATAGTTGGCCAAATTTTTTTACTCTTATATGTACCCATTATTCGTCTATCAAAATCAATTTTATCGTACTTGTCTATAACATTTCCATCTGAACTAGAACTGTACCGCTTAATCAATTCATCACCGTTGACTGCCTTATAATTTTCTGAAAGGAAATTGATATAATGATCCTTTGCATTTATTAACATTTCCAAAGATCTTATTCTATGCGCCAAAACGTCCAGTTGCCTAAACAACTGGAAACTCAACTTTACGAACACTTCATTTGCAGCCTCCGGGTCTTGCTTCATGGCCATGAAATTCCACTTAACATCCTCGCTCTGTAAGTTTAGCCTGAGGTGATCCGCTCCCAACTTTATAGATACACTTTGAGGTTTCCTTGCCTCTGTTTCGAGGGTTTCAAGTAATATATTTAAAAACTGACCACCTTTCCTTACATCTTCCATTCCTAGAGAATTCGCTCTCTGGATGATATCATTGGTGTCGAACTGCTCAACCCATACACTCTCAAAATTTGTCGCATAGAATTTGTAATTCTGATTCACTTTATCGATTTCTATTCCGTATATTAAGTGAACATCGTCGCCATCGACAACTGTACCGACAACATCACCTTCACCATCTACAGCGCTTTTATTTTCCACCTTCTCAGTGTATGAATTCCACTTGATCTTCGCCATGATTGTTTACGACGCAACACAAATTCCTGAGCTTACCACTAGAGTACTTGATTTGTACAAAAGGTTAGAGGGATCTGAACATAATAATAGTTTTTCAACTCGTGTGATTGTCACAATCGCTGGTGTCCCTGGCTCAGGCAAATCTACCATTGCACACAAATTGTGTCAGTCATTAAATGAAACAGTCTGCACCAAAATCTTACCCCAGGATGGGTACCATTACTACAGACTGGAGCTAGCAAAATTCGATAACCCAGAACAAGCTTTTGAACGTAGGGGTGCCTCGTTCACATTCAATGCCAGTAGATTTGTTGACACGATCAAGAGTTTGAAGTCGCCCGAATTCAAGTCTGAAACTATTCTTGTCCCATCTTTTGACCATAGATTAAAAGACCCCATTGAAGATGATATTAAAATCACACCAGAAACTAAGATTGTTATTATTGAAGGTAACTACGTGTCACTAAAGGATCCCCTTTGGAACGAAATCTCCCAAGAAGCAGACGAAACATGGCTTGTTCAAGCGGACCCCGACGTCTTGTTAAACAGAATAATAAAAAGGCATATAGAAGCTGGAATAGCTACAAACATAGAAGAAGCTAGAGCTAGAGCACAGGGAAGTGACCAATTAAATGCAGAGTACATAAAACAGAATTCAAAAGTGGTAGATGTCATTATAAACAATTCAAAATAATCCAATTTTAATAACCATAATCAATTGTAGTAATACTCAATTATGAAGAAGGTCGCAATCTACTTTGCCTTATTAACCACTTTGGTCGTTTCTCCCCTGGGTGGCATTGGATATTAACATTTACATGCTTTTTTCTTTAACTTTTTTATCTATTAACAATTTCTATGTATGGTATGGTATGTATGTTTATACGAATGCAAAATTCATTATATTTTTTTTAGTGCTTTTTATCTTATTTTATATTATATTTTAACCTCTTTAACCTATTTTGGTTCAACGTTGTATCTCATTCTGATACCCATGGCTGCCAATTCAGAATCCAAGTATTTCAATACGAATGGAATAGCAACGGTAGTAGTGTCATCACCTCCGACAAACTTCTTCCCTTGACCATCTTCCCACATATCAGATTCGTTAACAAATACACCCTTTTGAGTGTATTCTTCCAACTTAGTAGAACATCTTCTACATCTCATGGTTGCTAAGGAACCGATTCTTGGAACGGACATTTGAGTAGTCAATAAAGAACCACACGAGCGACAGATAGATGTTTGAGTGTAATCTGAACAGTTTAACAATCTATCTTGTAAGAGGAATGCAGTACCATGACCGATCAATGCATCTCTTTCCATTTCACCCACACGGATACCACCAGATCTCTTTCTACCCTTAACAGGTTGCATAGTTAACGAGTTGACTGGACCAGTTGATCTGACTTGGAACTTATCGTTAACCATATGTCTTAATCTTTGATAGTAGACACAACCAATGTAAATATCAGCTCTTAATTCTTCACCAGTAGCACCGGAGTACATTGGTTCATTACCATGGTAGTTATAACCAGCTGATAATAATTGTTCACCAAAGTAGTCGGCTGGAGTATCGTTTTCATTAAATTGCCATGGTGTAGCATCTTGAGCAATACCATGAAGAGCACCAGCCTTACCAGCCAATGATTCAACGAACATACCAATAGTCATACGAGATGGGAAAGCGTGAGGGTTAATAATAACATCTGGCTGAATACCAGTTTCTGAGAATGGCATATCAACTTGTGGCCACTTTCTTGAACAAACACCCTTTTGACCATGTCTAGATGAGAATTTATCACCGATTAATGGAGTTCTGGTAACTCTATACTTAATGGTTAACATTTGACCTTCTTGGTCTCCACTGTCGTCACCAATCAACTTAACTTCTTCAATGTAAGCTGGTTCATTAGAGTGGTAAGTCTTAACCTTGGTCTTACCCAAAGTATCATCAAAGTATGCAACGATTGGATCACCTTCTTCCATCTTAACACCAATCATTGGTAATCCATCATCATCTAATTTTTCCTTCCATGATTCTGGCCATTCATCGCTACCGAAACCGAAATGTTGAGTTATTGGGTCACCTCTTCTTCTTGATTGTGACAAGTCAACCTTTTCGACCTTGTAAACCGTACCGTAACCGAAACCTCTTTCATCAGCAGATTTATTGATAATCATCGCATCATCCATATCGTAACCAGTGTATGAGATAACGGCAACAACTGCATTCATACCGTTAGGGAAGTTATCCATACCAAAGTCATCATACAAGTTAGCCTTAACAATTGGAGTTTGACCAGTTTGTAATCTATACAACTTGTTATCGGATCTGTGGACAAGGGCAACACCAGGGGTACCCATAGTTTGCTTACCCATTTGACATTGATACATATTTCTTGGAGATTGATTAAAATCTGAGAATGGAGTCAAGTTAGCCAAGATAGATAAGATATTAGTTGGTGAGAACTCAACATGAGAATGAACGTCATTTTCAATTTCTTGTGGAGTAACAGCAATGTTCATGTAAACTTGTTCGAACGGACCGACAATATCTTCCTTACCTAATGGTAAGTATTTAGTTGGTCTCATTAATCTGGAGTGACCACCAAAGATGTATAAACCTGGGTATTGACCTCTTGATGATGGTGGAACGTAACCAATTTCTAAAGATAATGGGATATCGTATTCACCGTTAACCTTCCAGTATCTTAAAGTGTCAGCAACAATCTTACCTTGTTCGTGAGTGGTCCAACCAACAATCTTACCATCCAATTGAATACAACACAATTTAGGACCGGCAGCGTATGTGTTGGCTGGAGAACAACCTAATTGGGATAATAATTGTGGGATCATAGACACGTTAGAATCTTCAGTAGCAATCTTACATTTGTAAGACAAATGGTTCAATAAACCACATGGAGAACCATCCGGAGTATGGACAGGACATAAGAAACCCCAAGATTCAGGTAACAACTTTCTAACAGTTGTAGTTTTCATTTCAGTGAAGAAAGAACCTCTATGAACCATTCTGAAATGGGAAATAAATCTATGGAAATTAATCTTTTCTGCGACAACGGTATAACCAGAAACTTGTTGTAAATCTAAACCAGATTGTGATACCAAGTTACCAGTACTTAAGAAGTATTGTAACTTTTGACCAATATTTTCATTTATTCTTAAAAATACTCTAGACATGTACTTTCTGTCGTTGAAATTTATGGCAACACCACGGTTTATATCTGATTGAATTTGTAATTTAATGTTTTGAAGGTATTCATCAATTTTTTCCTTGATGATCATCCCGTAGAGAAACCCACCAAGAAGAACTTCTTGATGTTGAGTAGCATCTGGATTATCTGGACTACATTCACCAGCAACCAAGGAGTATAATTTTCTGATCATGAATAATAACATTCTGAATTTGTCTTCTGGTTTTTCTAAGTGAACTAAAACGATTCTCTTTAAAACTTCCCTACCAACTTCGATATCGGAAACGTCAGGAGTTGCACCAAAGACAATTCTGAACTTATCACCCAAGTAGGCTAAAGTTTCGTGTTGGCCATAAAGCTTGTGGTTTTGTTGGTAAGTTCTTAATAATAATTCCAATCTATCGGTTAAGAAAGAGTCCTTGGTGTCGGAACCAATAATACCGTCGAAAATTTCACGATCATTGGTTTCGATCAAGGCCTTCAAGATCATCATTACTGGAACTAAGTATTCATTCTTCTTCCAGGAGAATCTGAAGGTAACGTTACCGTCGTTAAGGTAGTGTAAGACGTTGGTTTGCGAGGTTTGGTCTGGTCTGACACATCTGATTTGGATACCGTATTTGGTGTATGTAGCACCTCTGTTACCAAAGGAAGGACGGATTAATGCCATTGGGTGATTTCTACGTTGGACAATAAGCATACGAATCAATTTTTCAATACCGTTAACAATGAAGTAACCCCCCATTTCGTCACTTTCTTCCTTTTGATTAACCAATTCCATTGGCGAAAGCTTTTCCAAATGACATCTGTTTGTCTTCAACATAACTGGAACTTGACCCGCTTCTCTGATTTCGCTGACTTCTTCCCCGTCGTTGACAGACCAACTCAACTTTAACATTAATCTGGATCTGTAGGTAGACATTCTTTCTCTACATTCTGATGGATAAGTTCTTCTATTTAAAGATAATTTATCATTTGGCAGAACCGATGGCTTGGCTAATTGAACAGATTCTACTCTGATTTTCAACTTGTTACCCAATCTGTCGGTAGCATTCAGATCAAAAATTGTCTTGTAACCGATATCTTTGACCCCTAAGTTTAATAATCCACCATCTGGACCATCAGTTAAGGCATTGAATGATCCAATGTGAGGAGCAACTGCTTCTTGTAAAAGAGGGAACGCAGATTTATCCTTTGGCGGATTTTGGAAACGCTTTTCACGCTCAAGTGTCCTAAAGTCGGCTCTCATATTGATCTTCCCACTTTTCGTTTTCCTTTTCACTATGATTTTTTGGTTTTAAATGTTAATGAATAACTATTTGTATTTTTTTTCATGGGTCATCTCATGGGCAAGAAAAAAAATATCTTCAAAAATTTCAAGAGATGAGATCACGTGAGATAAAAATATTATTATCATCAATCAATCTATTAATTCAAAATAGAAATACATTATGAAGAACTAATTAGGTTGTAATATATAATTGGGATGGCTAATTCTAGATTTGAATACGTTCGCTCTTTTGAAAGAGAGAATATCTTCCCGCAGGAAACTTTCCTTGTGGTGAGGGTTGATGGTAGAGGGTTCCATAAGTTTAGTGCTGAGTATAGTTTTTCTAAGCCTAATGATCTTGGGGCATTGAATGTTATGAACCTGGCTGCAAAGTCATTGATGGAGTCAATTCCAGATATAGTGATGGCGTATGGGGACTCTGACGAGTATTCTTTTCTTTTGAGGAAGAATTGCGAGTTGTTTGAAAGAAGAGAGGGTAAGTTGATCTCGACTTTTGCATCCACGATCACTTCTTTCTACCAATACCACTGGAACCAAGTGTTCCCCGAGAAGCCATTGCGTTTAGAAAGACTACCAACTTTCGATGCCCGAGTCGTAATGTACCCAAATGCCAAACTTATCAAAGACTATTTTAGCTGGAGACAGGTTGATTGCCACATCAACAACTTGTACAACACAACGTTCTGGACCTTGGTAGAGAAGGGAGGACTAACACCTAAGGATGCTGAAGAAAAGTTGAAAGGTTCTTTAGCAAAGGACAAGAACGAGATATTATTCACTGATTTTGGCATCAATTATAACAATGAACCTGAAATTTATAAAAAGGGTTCTATCTTTGTAAGAGAAAACCCAAACTTGTCGAGCTCAATCCCTACTGATGAATTATCTGACAGACAGAAGCAAAGAGAAATGAAAAAATTGAAGAAATCTAAAATTGAGCTTTATCATGTTGATCTTATAAAGGAAGAATTTTGGAATCAAAGATCTTGGTTGTTTGATTAATTATTTTTCTTATACTTTCTGTACTATTCAAGTTGTTCTCCCTTGGATGTCATATTTGAAAACGCATGGAAAACCAAGAGAATGCTCCGCTGGCCCCTACCCGGGGAGGGCGATTGCATCGAGCTTGGCTCCCTTTGGGAGATTCTTACTCAAAGTTAGGTCCCAAAGTACGACCGAAGGGCCGAGCTCAACGCTGTTGTCCCCACCGGACAGGCGCCAACGGAGCGTCTTGCGAGGTAGGTACTTTCAACAAAGGATCTTCAGGTTATACTTCAGAAAGATACGAGGGGATACATTAATGTCTTTTCTTGTGAGTGCAAAACGAAGGTCAAGGTAATTGACTTCCCAGAAAATTGCAATAATAATGACACATATCTAACAGATGCTCTATTTCTGGTGATCTTCAAAGAATGTATGTATTAACATACTACTGAATAAATAATAAATAAATATATTAGGGAATAAATAACTCTCATTATAAAAAAAACATGATTCAACCTTGGGATAACTTCAGGTACTTACTTTACCTTCTCTCTCTTTTCTCTTTACGTACTTCCAGTGCTTCGTGGAGTCCATTGCACATAGAGAAATGATTGCCAAACTAGCAATTTCAAAACCTTTAGCACAATTATTCAAAAGTTCTTAATGAACAGACGTGTATTCACTAATTCATAATCTGCAATAGCTGTAGCCAAGCTACCAAATCCAAGCTGTAAAAAGAATACCCCCAGACTAATTAGAAACTAATGCAATTTACCAAGTGGTACTTGATAGAACTCTTCAGGTTCAGATTGTGTCTTGAGATTGTCAAGCTGCTTCTCATCTATAACCTTCCTAAACTTGCAAGTGACCCTTCTACCTTCTCGATGAATTGCCTAAGATTAACATCGTGTCTCATGCTATACTCCTCACGATTCTCAGTATTACCAAGCCTTTGCAAGGGCCTCATGAGTCTTCATAAGCAAAGTATCAAGCTACTTGAGAATATCTTGAATACTGTCAACTTGGCGAAGATGTGCCATTTACTTTGCATTTTGCTTTATATTACGTTAGGTACCTACCCGAGGAGGGTAATTGCATGCTTTTTACAATCCCTTGCGAGGTCATTGATGAGCATGGCTTACTATTACTTTCATACATTTTTTATCGTGACTTTTTTGGGTGCAAAAATATGTATAAAAAAAAAAAGCTCATATAAGAAGACAAGCCTTATATCACAAGTTTTGCCTTCTTCCGTAATATATATCTTTAGACTAAACTAAATAAAATTAGAAGAAGTTGAAGATTTTATGCAACAATTATGAACTCACATAATTTTGCAGCCAAATGTTTATAGCATAGAACTACAAATCTACAGTATTGATTTTTTTTTTTTGTTTAATATATTAATTAATACTTAAACAAAAAAGTCTAGTTAACTTATAAAGCTAATAAAGCACCAGCAGCTAAAGCGACAACACCAGCAGCACCAAACTTGTTACCACCGTTAGTGGTGGTGACGTTGGCTGGAACAGTGTAGTTGGCAGCAGAAGATGATAAGCGGGCTGGACAGTTGGTGACTTCTGGACCACAAGAAGTGATAGTAACTAAAGTAGAAGAAATATCAGTTTCAGTGAAGGTGGTGGCAGAAGCGACGGCAGCGGAAGCAGCGATGATGGCGACAGTGGAGAATTGCATTGTAAGATTTAACGAGAGTGAGTTATTGTTGATCTATTGGATAAAGAAAAGAAGAACTGAAATATCGGAATTACTTGAGAATTGCCAGCCCTTATATAGCCATAGTGGCCGACACCACTTTCCTCCAGTCTATTTTTGCAATGTTAGACGGGTTGGTTACGAGTGCAAAAGTTACGAGTCGAGTATGTCGCATGAGGATAACGAGCGCAAAATATGTACCACAGCGTGTTCGCGTCGTCACTACTGCTACAATAGGGCACAAGGCGGCCTAGACTATCTAAAGATAGCAACCCGGTTGTTACAACCCCGGTAATAAAGAGTTTCCATTCAAAATCAAGCAGTAGCTAAAATAAAACTTAGTGACAATTGTTTTTACTTAATCTTTACCTCGTCAAGCGAGACAACATATGCCTACTCCATCGCATCTATACACATCCTCCACTGTCCCCCACCCCCATATTATTTTCACTATATACAATCGTATTACTCACACCATAACTTCTATTCTAACCAAAAAATATTACACTATTTTTTTCGAAAACAAACCACCTTCCTTCTACATATTCTCGGTTTAATCTAAAAAATAATTTATTAATCACTAAAACTACTACTCTATATATTACAACGATACGTCTAAATTAACCTGATGCTTGAAAAATGCAACTAAAAACGAAGGTAGACAGTTAATATTGTGAGATGACTTGTGTTGGTTGATTTAATTGGGTTCTTTTTGAAAAGAAATAAATAATATATAATAATAAAACCAGATTTTTTCTTTTATTTAATTTTGGTTGTATGTCAAAAACAAAAAAAAAAAAGATTTAAAAATCTAAATATGAATTGAATCGCTAAATGAATGGAATGTGGATGCACTTGATAATCGTGATCCAAGTGGGATGTTTTGAAATGAAGTATCTTGCTCTATGTTACAACGTAAGTTTGTGGATGATGATGATGATGATAAATTGGATTTTGGAGTTGAATCTCCTTGATAAAAGCACATTGATGCAATTAATTCTGAATATGATTTAGAATTAAAATTTGTGTCTTGACTTAATACTGGATTAGCAGGGTTAACAACAGATGGAGTTGAATCAATAGTAGTTCCCTTTTGTTGTCTTGCCTTATAACTATTTGAATATCTTGGCTTAACATTACCAACATCAGAATTTGAAAATGACGTCTTTAACACTGGTCTCTTTGGTAATTCTTGTTCACTAGTATTAAAATTATACCTATTAAAAGATGATTTCAGTCTTGGAGTCATTGAAAGAGAATCATTTGAAAAATCATCTTGATCGTCTTCATCTTCATATTTTTTAGAATCTCTCTTAATATTAACAAGACGATTAACTAAATCTTCAAATTCTGGTACTGAATTTTTACGTGAAATGGTTGAAGGTAATGCCTTAACGGTTAAATGATAATTAGAACCATTATTATTGTCCCAAAAGGTTTGTGAAGGATGTCCAACTTCATATTTAATAACCATTTCAATGTTTATGATATTTTTGTGACTTGATAAAGGCATTGAAAATTTAAATTGATCAAAATTACCTTGTCTGAAACTTTGCATATATGTTGAATTTGAAATAATAATTGATGATTTCCAATTATTAGTAGTTAACTTAATACTTAATTTTTTTTCAAATGCAATATTTTTAACTAAAATATAGCCAAATAATGATTTCTTATCCGTAGATACTTGAATAGATTTTAAAAATACTGGTCTTGAATCATTCAAGTTTGTAGTAGTAGAAACGTCTGATGATGAAATTTCCCAACTTTTACGTTCAACTTCATCGTCATCACTTTCACTTTCGCAATCTTCACTGTAAAAATTATCCCTTTCTTCTTCATGATTATAACTTGGCCAATCTAATGAAAAATACATTGGCTTTAATTTATGTGGTGGTGATGCACATGGACTAGAAACTGTACTTGGACTATCCTTACCATCAAACATCTTAACTTTTTCTAAAATCAGGGCAAAAGATACATTTTTCTTTAATGGTGAAGTTACATTCAGAGCAGATTTGCATCTTGCTAATTGGGGTAATTTTAATGATGATTTGACAACATCGCCAGATTTCTTTCTTAACAAGGATGGCTTTGTTGGTGAAGTTGAAGTTAATGTAATAGTTGATACAGAATCAGTAGATCCAGTGGTAACATTGGACTGTCCCATTTTTTGTTGTGGTGGTGACCAAGATCCGGATACTGAGGATTCTGAGATTTCAGAAAATGTCTCCGATAACGAAGTTTCCAGGGAGGAACCTTCAAGCAGTGACAGGGGCAGTGGCAGTTGCATCTGCTGTAGCTGTGGGTTAATAGAACCCGGTCCTCCGTACATGTACGACAGTTTGGAGTATGAAGAAATCAGCTTTAAATAAAGATTAGATCAGTACTGATTGTTTTTTCTAAAAAAAAAAAACTTGGGTAGCCTGTCTAATCAGTGTACAAAAGGGGGATGACAAAAAGTGTGGTGATTTCTTTTTTTTTTTGTTAATAACCTATTGATTTATTTTTTAGCCGGAGTCGGATATTAAATCGGTGCCGATGTGGTTATAGGATACTATTCTTGAAAGTAATGTGATATGTGATGCAAAGAATAGAATGAGAGAGATTATTATTGTTTTGTTTTCTTCCTCTTCTTTTCCCAGGCTATGTTGTTACTAAGTTGCTACTTGTGACCCAACTATTAGTAAGTAAGATTTTTTTTTTTTCTTTTGGAATGAAGGAAAAAAAAAAAAAAAAATCAAAAAAAAAGAAAAGTAATTTAGTCTTTACGTGAGAGCTCCTAATGTAAACTAGCAACAACCAACCAAAATAATTATGTTTATGGTGGTACGATGACTATGATTTGACCAAAAGAAACAAAAAAACCTAAATTTATTCAATTAGGAGTTTCAAGTTAAGTCAATGGTTCTTCTACGCTGTTGCTGATTAGAATACTTTTTTCAATCACTCCCCCTGCAAAGAATTTTCCAACTTGCAGATTTTTTTTTAAAATTATACACAGCGCGGTGGAGCTTGTAATATTATGGAGCGGACTTTATCAACGATAAGAGCGACGTAGTCTAATCGAGTAGATCAAAAATGGACTATAAATGCAAATAATTAAACAAGAAATGAAAAATTCTTTTTATGAATTGTTTATCACTGTATTCAAGGGGGGGGGGATCTTCCCTGGTATATATACACTTTCTCCTCTCCTCCTCTCCTTCCTACCATTACCACGCCATGTTCGCCATGGCTAATGCTTTAAAAAATAATTTCTCCCTCCTCTCTTTTTATTATTTAATACTCGGGTGTAAGGGTGCGGCGCTGAATTTTTGTTGAGCTGACTCCATAAATCACTGCAGGTATGTATATGGAGTGCGTGATGGGTGTGGGGAGGAGGTGCAGGAGCACCCTCTCGAGAATAAAGAAGAAATTGAAAAAAAAAAAAAAAGAAAGAAGTGCAAGACAATGGGAAACAGTAAAAATTTAGAAGCAAGCAACAAAAGATGACATTTGTTAAACAAATACAGCGGCAGCACACACGCTCAGGTCCATCGTGGATACAAAAACATTGTCCTGTTTTTATTTAATTTTTATTTTTATTCACAAGACGTTTTCCAAAAACAAAAAAAATCAATTTTTTTTTTAAAGTTTTTTTTATTTTTTTTTTTTTTTTCATTTATAGTTTTAATTAATCGCGTATCCAACAAGGCACCGCTAAAGATAACGAGGCCAAAAAAAAAATTCATCCTCAGATAAAACGCCAGAAACAAGAAGACATCTCCTCCCTCTTTACAAGCACTTCTTGCCTCCTTCGCCGCCAACCTACAACCATCACCACCACTAACCACGCTCTCTCTTACCTCTTTCTCTTGGCTCATCTCTAACATGATCTGATTTTGCAGCTCTTATAAATCAATGTGGTAATTTTAGCGTAGTGTGGTAAAGTTTTTTCCCTTTTAGAAGAAGTCCGTGTCGAATATTTCAAACTCCGCTGTGACTCGGCGATGAGCCTAAAAATTAAAAGTACCCTAAATAATATTTCACTCACAGAAGATAATTAATACAAATCAAATTCCCTCTTTCAACTTAATACCAATCAAGCCACCTTCTCCAGCCCCTCTCTGACACCACTCCTCCTCCTCCTCCTTCTCATTGTATGATTTTCCGAGGTGAGTAGAGCTCGGAGATTGACCGAAGGAAGAATTTGATTAAATCGCAAACGCAGTGTCTGACGTCGGTTTTTGGATTATAGTCAATGAATGAAAAATACTATTTTTTTTGCTTTATTACTTCTTTCTTTCCTTAATCCGATACTGCTCCGCTACGGCCCCTATCCTGGGAGGACACCTAACTGCGTTAATCTTGTCTCCCTTCGGTCGGTCGTTCCCCACGGGGAGTGTAACGTCTCCTCGAAGAGGAGCAAAGCTCGATGCAATCGTCCTCGCCGGATAGGCGCCAGCGGAGCGTCTTGGGTATAGTGTAGAATATATTTCCTTAATATATATGACAGGTTACCGCTCCGCTAGGGCCCCTATCCGGGGAGGACGATTGCATCGAGCTTTGCTCCTCTTCGAGGAGAGAAAATTGTGTTCCTAGTTTGGGTTAGTAGTATGAAGAAGAAGAAGAATAAGAAGAAGACAGACAGATGAGCTTGATGTAATGGTCCAGTGGAGCGAAACATGCGTCTTGCATTGAAAAATTTCCTTATCCCGGTACCGCACCACTAAAAGTGGATAAAGCCTTCTTCGAAGGATATGCGATTATTATGTAAGTTCCATTCGTACGTGTCTACTCACCAACATAAATCCGACCCACCCAGATTTGCAGGTATTGTAGATGTTGATGTTGTTGTGTTATTTTCTTTTTTTTGAAAGATTTAGAGTTTTGTGAGGGAGATTATTGGTTATGAATTATCATATATATTTATATATAATAAATATAAATATAAATATAAATATAAATATAAATATGCGAATAAATGGAATGTATCGTATGTATGCGAGAATCGTTGCGTGAAAGTGAAGTAGAGACATAAAGAATGGTTGGGGTTGCTAAAGAATTGGCGATGGGCGCTAATAAGGTGATTTTCTCAATGATCTGAAACAGGTCCCCGCAACGAGTGGCCGCAACAAGTGGGCTTTGTTCGTTTAAAGATGCCATTGTATGAAGTCTTAGACAAAGGCGGGAAATAATATAGCGATGGAATTTTATTATGTGAGGCGGAAACTCATCACTTACTTTGCAGTCGCGATCCAACAAAAAACCATGATTTAGGAAATCTTCGACAAATACTCCTTTTTCCTTTGATAA
The DNA here is from genome assembly GCA_030578175.1 of Dujonia santamariae. NCBI lineage: Eukaryota > Fungi > Ascomycota > Pichiomycetes > Serinales > Debaryomycetaceae > Dujonia > Dujonia santamariae. The sequence continues at coordinate 35,218 of JANIVZ010000056.1, forward strand.
GCTAAAGCTTAAACATTTTCTCAAAGTAGTAAAATTTCTACTATCGCTATAAAATATAGTGAATGAAAATATTTTGCACCCGCTACTGCATACAGTACTACTGAGTACCAGTAGTACAATACTGGTTCCACAGTATCTGCATTAGATATAGATTTTGTTGTCTTATCTTCCTCCCAGTTGATTAATTCTTCTGTTTCTGTTCCAGCAAATTATCCTTTCTTCTAGATTCACGCCGTGCACCTTGACCTTATCGTATTTGATGTACAACAATTTACTTTTCAATAATGTACGGCTACCGATATATATAATCATGCGAGGGTTGCAAAATTCATCCCGACACCATTGTCAACCGAATATTAACACCAAAAATTACAATAGCCTATTTTATTCATAGCCCATAGCCCATATCGCTGTTCATATCTTCTTTTACAATTGCATTACCTTCAGATTGTGAATATATCAAAGAGGAAACTTTTTTTTTAATCTAAAATTGAGGTCAAGATTAATGTAATTCAAACAAACCGATAACTCAACGGTTATGCTATTACCATTTTAACTGGTAACGCTCCGCTAGGGCCCCTACCCGGGGAGGGTAATTGGTTTTCGCCAGATAGGCGTCAGCGAAGCGTCTTGCATTTAGAGAAAGGAATGGATATCTCCTTGAAAAGATTTCACCTACTATCCAGAGTGGTCAAATGTCTGACTCTCTTGTTGTAGGGGTGGTCTACAGAAATGATTGACATATATATATATATATATTTATTTATATGTTTATGTTTATGTTTATTAATCTATATCTCATTATGCAATAAGTTTCCAACTCCTACTTCTTTTTATGGATTATTTATTTTAGTCAATAACTTAGTTCTTACCAGAATCTTCCTTTAAGGTAACAATTCTGTTAAAAATTAATTTATCATCAGTAGAATCCTTATCCATACAGAAATAACCAACTCTTAAAGCTTGGAATCTAACAGTCTCCGGCTTACCTGGTTTTTCTTCAATATTGAATTCAGAATTTGGAACCTTAATGTTTAATGGAGATCTAGCCTTAATATCTAAGAAAGATTTTTCAATAATGGCATTAGTGTAAACTTCTTCAGAGTTTTCATTGATATCGGCAAGGTAACCATCTGGGTGACCAGCTGGGTTATCAGATTTAAATAATCTGTTTTGAACTCTAATTTCATCAACATTGACTGAATCCTTAAATGGTAACCATTGGATAAAAGTCTTTGGTTTCTTATGTTCAACATTATCGTAATTGGCATGAATACATAAGATGTTACCATGGGCATCCTTTTCAACAGATTTAACACTGATGTTATATGGTACCTTCATTAAACCAACTGGTTGACCTGGAGATAATCTAAAGTATTCACTAGAAAATTCATCTCTGTAATCTGATCTATCAATGTAAATAGTATTTGAAAAAGTTAATGATCTATTACCACCAAACTTAGGGTCAGAGTTGGCACCTGGCTTGTATGGAATTTCAATTTCTTCCAGGTAATCATCACTTAAATTATCAATAACAACCTTAATTGGATCTAAAATCATCATTAATCTTGGAGTAGTACTATCCAAGTAAGATCTAATGGCAGCTTCAAATCTAACTTCTTGAATATTGGTAGTGTTAGTGGTGACACCTAAAGTATTAATAAATGATAAAATTGCTCCGGGTGGGATACCTCTACGTTTGATGGCTTCTAAAGTAAATAATCTTGGATCATCCCATCCTCTAACGTATTTTTCATTGACTAACTTGGCAATTTTTCTCTTGGACATAATAGTACCAGTAATATTTAATCTACCATATTCACGTTGAGCTGGCTTATAAACCTTTAATTCATCACAAAGCCATTCGTAAGATTCTCTAGATAAGATAAATTCAGTGGTACAAAGTGAGTGACTGATGTTTTCAAAAGAATCAACAAGACAATGAGTGAAATCATAAGTTGGGTAAATCTTCCACTTGTCACCAGTTCTATGGTGACTGGCATTAAGAACTCTGTAAGCAACCAAATCCCACATTTGTGGAGAAGGAGAAGTCAAATCTTGCTTCATTCTTAAGGTAGCTTCACCAGGTTGGTAGTGACCGTCTCTCATCTTTCTGAATTCAGTTAAATTATGTTCAATAGATTGTGATCTGTGTGGACAAGCAAATCTTTCACCACCAAGGGTACCATCAGGCTTTTGACCTCTTTGTAACTTTACTTCTTCTGGAGTACAGTGACAAATGTAACCTCTATCGAAAGAAATTAATTTTTCAGCTAAATCATATAATTCTTGGAAATAGTCTGAAGAGTAAGTAATCTTCCATGGCTTAAATCCAAGCCAGTCAATCATTTCCAAAATTGAGTTGAAGTATCTTTCTTCTTCTGCTTCTGGGTTAGTGTCATCGAATCTAAGGTAACAAACACCATTGTTGTATTTGGCGAAACCAAAGTTGACCATAATAGCCTTAGAGTGACCAATATGAAGGTATCCATTTGGTTCTGGTGGGAATCTAGTGTAAACTTGTCCACCAGTGACCTTCAAGTGTTCCTTCATTAATTCTGGATATTTTTGTGGATTTTCACCAGCCTTGTGGAGATCACCAAGGAAACCTTCAGAAAACATTGATCTTTCAACGGTAGTAGAAGCATCAGCTTGCTTCTTAGCAGAAGCAGCGGCATCATTCTTCTTTGGAGCAGCACTTTTCTTGGATTCCTTCTTGACTACGTCTCTTTCATCCTTTGGTCCCAATAACTTTAAAATTTCACCATCAATAATTGGCTTGAACAAGTTTGGAGCAGCCCACTTCAATTCAGGAACCTTCTTAACTTGACCTAACAAGCTTGGAACGCATGAGTATCTCTTGGCTTCAATATCGGCCTTGTTGTCTTGAATGTACTTAATAATTTCATTCTTAACTTGGTCTTCAGTTAATTCAATACCAACACCGGCGTTTTCTTCCAAATCCTTGTTATTGGCAGTTTCAGGATTAGCCTTGACGTATTTGAAAGCTTCAGAAACTTGTAAGTTGGTCTTTAAACGACCATCGATAATTGCCTTGGTTATAAGCTCTCTGTGAGGGACTTCAGCACCCTTGGATTCGGTAGCCAATGAGTGAAGTAATGAGATCTTCTTATCGTCAATGGCAGCCGACAATTCACCTTCAGCAATGATTTCAGCCAATGACTTGGAAACCTTCTTATTCTTTAAGATTTCCTTGGTCTTAGCATCGCTAAGACCAACGGTAGCGAAGAGCGATGTTACCTCTTCGACGTTTGACATATTCTCTTCTCTCTTTCAGTAACAAACTTGTTTAATAAAGCAAAAATAAGAAAAAAATATAAATATCACGGGAAGATTTAATCCTTTATATTAAATATTTTTCTGGTTCTTGGTTCTTGTTTTTGTTTTTGTTTCAAGTGTGTGTCACCTTCTATTTATCTATCTAACAATCTTTTTGTCGGTGTCTATTTATCTTCTAACGGCTCCCCCTCTACAGAATACATTCATTCTAGCCAACTCAGTCCATGAGCCATCCACCCGTACCCACCATACAATTTTTTTCTGAGTAAGACACGACTAACAAAAAAAACCACCCATATTGTGTAGTACCCAGTACTGAGTACCCAGTACTCGCTCACTAAACAAAAGCTAGGCTAAGTTGGGCCCACCCAAGGTTAGCCATACAAAAGCTCCCCCAAAAAAAACCTCACACTCCACGAACCCTCAGCTCACTACCACCACTCCACCGCTATCGAAAACCAATTATGATCTTTAGATAAACCTTTACATACAGGATAATATAAAACAGTATCTTTCTGTAAAGGTTCGAGCTGCCAAATTCGTAAAAACATGCCATTATGATTCATGAGTCATAACAATTAATCATGTGTCCACTTCCATCCCGATGTACCATACCAAATCATACCAACAGATAGTTTTACAAGGTTTTCTCTCTCTCTATCTCTTTCTCTCTCTTTTCTTCTACTACTCCCAGTAGGGTCAGAAGAGCGACCGTAGGGAGAAGAGCTCGATGCAATCGTCCTCGCCGGATAGGCGCCAGCGGAGCGTCTTGCGTTAAAAGAATAAAGTACTTACTTTAATTGGTACCGCTCCGCTAGGGCCCCTATCCGGGGAGGACGATTGCATCGAGCTTTGCTCCCCTTTGGGGAGATCTTACTTTGGCATATAATTAGACTAGATGATAGTAATTGCTTGAAACGCTCAAAGTTGAGCATCTTGTTAGTATTTGAGTGGGTAGGCACTCATAAAGAATACTGCTGCTCTCGCTAAGGAAATTGAACTAGGTAATTAAGTGAATTGATATTGAGTTACTTTTGGTAATGATTCCAGGGAAAATGGAATCAATTTATAGATTGATATTGATTCAACTGTAGAGGTTAATGTTGTATAAGTAGGGTGGACCTAACTAGGATACATACAGGAAAATAATGGGACGCGGCCATATACAAATATTTGCAACATCAAGAGGGGCTAAAGCTTCAGCTTCGATTCCTTCTTTTCTTCTTTTCTTCTCTCCTTCTTTTTTGGAATTGAGGGTCAATTCAATTCGGACGGAAGAAAACCACTTTTTACCTGATTAAGTGAAGAGAATGTCAATTGTTGATGAAATTATGGAAGTTCTCCAAAATGGTGGACATAGTGATATACTATCAAAACTTTATGACTCCGATGAATCAATTGATCCAGAAAGTTTGATCCAGTGTTTTGTTCAATATGAAACCAACGCAGTATTTGATTCCTTTGGAATTAACTCATTAATCTTGGTTTTGTTGTTGAAATTTTCTAGTAAATGCCTGAAATATTGGTACTTATTAATGGTAAGTACAACTCCCCTCATAAAACCGGAAAGATAATCTTCGATTCAGTTGTCCTTGGAGGATGGAAAGCTGAGTAGAGACTCGAATCAGGGAATGAGGACACGAGGGAACTGATATTTCCTTTAATTGGGATCGCTCCGCTAGGGCCCCTACCCGGGGAGGGCGATTGCATCGAGCTTAGCTCCCCTTTGGGGAGAGTACTACCGGTACGTCAAAAGGGGCGACCGAAGGGAGAAGAGCTCGATGCAATCGTCCTTGCCGGATAAGTGCCAGCGGAGAGTCCTGATTTTAGGAAATATATGCACTTGAGACTTGAATACTTCTTTCATTACCCTTCACTCAGCCAGTAACACTCCGCTATAACCCTGGGTAATATATGTTAACTAACATTTTAAGAAATTTGATGATTTATTTGATGATTTTGATATTCAAATTGTTGATTTATTAATAAATCAGTCAATTAATAATGATTGCACTTGTTCATGGGTTTTTGCACATATTATATATACTACAAGTTGTGTAAATCCAATATTTAAACAATTAGTCAAGGAAAACTTGAACGATTCAAAGCAGCTTGATGTTTGTAAATTCATTTCATATAATAATGATTTTACAACCATTATATACTGGATTGATATTTTGACTCTTCTAGGTATTGCAAACTTAGAAATGTACAAGCATTTCCCTTTTTGTGAATATTCAATGAAGTATATTAAGGAGGTTCAAGCTGCTAGTGGAAAGTTTAAAAATTTATTCAAATTTCAGTTGAAGTGTGAAGAGTTACCATTAGATATTGATTTGATTTACTTACATGTTCCCATTGAAGGTACAGGGATCCTTTGGTTAATGGTAAATCAGGAACCAAAATCAATATTTTTGAAAAATTTTGGTTCCAAAATGGCTGCAAAAGACTCTGCCGATGAAGTCTTTGAGATAAGTTTTAGAGAAAAGGAGATATACAAGCTGTGGAATTTCAATAAAGAAAATGGAGGATTAGGATTGAACTTTATACTCAAATTTATTGATATTGATGAAGTTGAACTTTGGAATCAATTGTGTCTCTCATCAAAGCAGAAACAAATTAGTCAATCTCCATCCCCTAGAGATATTCCACTCAGAATAAAGTCGTTTGGTGAGTCAGTTGAACTGGAAGAGAATAACCCTGAAGATAGATATTTCCACAATTTCTCACCAACCCAAAACAGTAAACATTCTGTTAATTGTACCTTGGAAAGTTCCTTTGAGTTTGTTCAGCCAAAAAGAAAGCGTAAAATAGCCCCGCACATACTGTCTGATTCATCAATCCCAGAAGATATAGACCCAACATTAGTATTCTATAAGAAAGTAAAAAATTCAGAATCTACTGGATTTGATTACAGCACGATAACATCGGGTTTGCAATCGATTTCATCAGGAATTATATATAAACTTCAATCAATTGAGAGAGAGTGGGAAGCTCTGGAACAGCAAATAAGGAATGATTTTGAAATGAGGTTGCAAGGGATCAGACAAGATTATTTCAAAAAGATTTTTGAATTACAGGAATATATTGAAAACCTTCAAAGATAAGAGTTATCAATAATAATAATAATACTACTGAATCTATGTATGCTAGAATATTGCTAGATTCTAGGAACCACGACGAATATGTCGTCCATGATTTTGGTTGCTACCAGACTTACCTGATATTAATATAAATACAGTGATAGCATATACCTCTAAAAAGGGCAACCCACTCGAGCTTGTAGAGAATAACTCCAAGTAATTGTCTTCATTTACACACTACATTAATTATTCATATTCTATCTATTATTTTAATCTATTCCATATATACATTACTACTAGCTTTAACTACTAATGCTAGATTTGTTATCTCTTAAAATTTAAAAATGCAAAAACTGTCTTACTGAAAGCCCTTGGATTATCCAAGTAAAGGTGATGACCAGCATTTGGCAAAATTGCAAAATTAGAAATTCTCTTACCAGCAGCTCTATTAATTTCTTTAGTCATTTCATAACCTGCCTTTTCATTCATCCAATCCTTATCACCATACATCCACAAAGTTGGTAAATTCATCTTTGCAAACTTATCAGGGCATCTATCTAAGAGTGGTAACTTTGGCAAGGCACCTTCTCCTAGTACTCTTGTTATAGCATATTCACCAGAGCCCTTAGCATTGAAAATACGATATATATAATCATGCATAGCGTGGAATTTATTTGGATCAGTGTAGTAAACATGAGCAAATCTGTGAGTTGTCCATCTAGAGATTGCCTTGGATTTAATTGGACCTAAGTTTCTGACAATAGAAAATGGTGAATAATTATTTTTCCAAAGATATGTAATTGTCTTTTGAACCCTTGTCTTAGGCACAAATGGTTCAGACAAAGTTTTTGAATCGATGGAGATATCTGGTGAAGTCTGAGGGTTCAAATTATTGGAACTATTTATAACATCTTCTTGGTTTTGAGTGATTTCCTTTTCAATTTCTGGTCCCTTAGTAACAGAAGTGGCATCTGAATTTGAAGAAGTAGCATCAGAAGTAGCGATTTGTTCTGATGCCTTAGAATCTCCCTTGCCCAAAATAGAGCCCTTCCACCTGTCTAACCCGACCGGACTGATCAATACCAACTTATCAACTGGGTTAAGATTCTTACCAGTGGCAGCATCGATCAAATTCTTGTTGTACTTTAAAACGTAGGCACAACTCAAGTATCCACCGAATGAGTGTCCCAATAAGATAAACTTATCTAAATTCCTTTTCTTTCTCCAGGTTTCAATGGAATCAATGAACCAATCTTCAACCTTGTGCACTTCAGCTTCAGTACTGGAGGGTAAGTTTGGGAAATTTGGTCTGGCGGAAAACCCAAAACCTAGTAAATCAATGGCGTGGATCTTGATTCCAGGAATAGACGAGAGATCTTCGAAATTATCAATGAACAAACCTAATGAGGCAGCATAACCGTGTACGAGCACAATGTCCTTGACATCATTTTGGACAGCGGGAGTCTCAGTATTCTCAATGCAGAATTCGTGGATGTAGTTACCGTTCCCGATCGGCGTGTTGATAACCTCTGCCTTCCTCTTACCATCAGACTCAGGATAGAATGGTAAAACCGAGAGCAATCTCTTCTCAACCAACTCATCAGAGTATTTTGGATTTGCAATGTTTTTAACCCAATCCTTAAACGAGTCAGACCAAGCATAAACTGGTTGGATTCTACCATCATTAAACTCACTCTTCTTTACACCTGGAGGTGGTGCATCAACTGTAGCAGACATAATAGCAATAAAATAACAAACCACTAAACAAGCAAATGTGAATATTAATCGTAATCGAACAAGGAACAATTCTTTTTTTCTTCTTTTTTAGATAATTAACGAGCTATCTCTATGGAAGTGTTCGTCACGTTTTCAATATATACGAAAAGTTTCCTCTTTCCCTGAATTCAAAGGAACATGCCGCCTTATATATATATATAGAGTATTCATAATTTAACTCAGCCGCGAGGACGTGATGACATTGCCACTACGGACATACCGGAAATACGGGTATTATTTTGATCCCGCTATCTCTTCACGCAAAATATATCACGTGAATTTCTTTAAAATTCGGAACAAACATTAGCTTCCGGAGAAACAAGCTATTATATGATAGCAAATTGAATCGATGACCCAACTAAGGGAACAAACCGATTAAAGAATGCAAGAGAACATTATTAAAAAGAAAAAAAATATACATTAGAAGATATATTTAGAACTTTGTCAAACCATCATTAAAATTAATTGAATTAATTAGATAAAGTTATTAACTGAACCTAGCCATCTTTTTTTTTTTTTTTTTTTTGACAGGAGAATGTATTCTAGGTAACTTATCATGGATACAACACAGCTGTAGGAACCTTTTCTGAATACTGTTTTGGTGGAAGATTTGTTGTATTGGTATGCTTCAGTGCTTTTAGCCTTTGTAGGTAAATGAAACACATTGAGACGATATTTTATAAGGATGTTACATTTACAATATTGGACGTGATATTGGAATAATTGATGAATTATATTTCCTTCTAGTTGATACCGCTCCGCTAGGGCCCCTACCCGGGGAGGGCGATTGCATCGAGCTTAGCTCCCCTTCGGGGAGATTTATATAATACTCCCAGTAAGGCTAGAAAGGCGACCGGAGGGAGAAGAGCTCGATGCAATCGTCCTCGCCGGATAGGCGCCAGCAGAGCGTCTTGCGTCTAGTGAAATAGTACTGACATTAATTGGTACAACTCCTCTTGGACATTGGAGAATCTTGCCTTTCAATACTGAAATTTAATATGATTAATATTTATACCCCAATTCTCTAGAAGAACCAATAAAAGGGGAATGAAGAGACAAGTTCAATGCAAAAAGCCAGTGAAATTTCTACCTTATTCCATTTTAATTATTTTATTTTTAATTTTTTCTTTATCCTTTATTCGTTCTTCTGGGTGTAAATATAAGTATAACAATATATGATATAGATAGATTTCATAGAGTATTTATTATGGGGGGAAGACCAACCAATATCCACCTGCATATACCATAACAAAATTTACCTGCAGTACCTCTTGATTTTTCTTATTTTTTTCTTTCTTTTTTGTAGGCTTTTAGAATTTCGTTGTTTTAAGTCGTGTATCAACCAGATGAAGTTTTAGGAAAGGTTGAATTTTTCAGTGACTTAGTTAAAACAAAAACTTGTATATTGAAAATCTTACTCTTTCTTAAGTATAGAAACAATAATACAAAATGGTATGTAAAAAAAATTACCACAAGAAGATCACGAGACACATATATGGCTCTTGAAGAGAGAAGAATGATATGAATCCTAGCATAAACGAAATGTAAACTTCGTTAGACAAAGACATACCTTTGGAAAGAGAAAGAGAGAGAGAGAGAGTGTGTGTGTGGATGTGATTTTGTCTAATATTTAGAAATAATATACTAACAGTATTTTTTTAGGATTCCAAAACTCCAGTTACTTTAGCTAAAGTCATCAAGGTCTTAGGTAGAACCGGTTCAAGAGGTGGTGTCACCCAAGTCAGAGTTGAATTCGTCGAAGACGCTTCAAGAACCATTGTCAGAAACGTCAAGGGTCCAGTCAGAGAAAACGACATCTTATGTCTTATGGAATCTGAAAGAGAAGCCAGAAGATTACGTTAAGAGTCTCTTTTATTATTGCTATTGCTTAATGCAATTATAATATAGAGTAAAGAACATATCCAAAATAAGAAAAACCATCAAATATACTATTGAAAAACCTCAAAGTCCAAGGGAAATCGCTTTTAATTTTTTTTATAAGTGGGGTAATACACAATATTAGAAATAATTCAAGGAAAACCTGACCTTACAATTTGAACATTAAAGTACCAACCATCATTACTCTTTGTTTGGTACGTATTTGTCTTGTATGGTTAATTGTAGTTGTAGTTAAAGATGCTCTCTCTCTTTTTGAGTATTATTTTTGTTTGTCCCGAGTAATCACGTTTCGGTCACATGATACACCGCGGGCAGAGCCCTAATACACTATATGCAGTAATATTTATAAACCACATAGAGAAATCTGACACCACCATTTACTATGGATGGGGTCGGGGGGAAAAAAAAAAAAAATTCAAGTGAAAAATAGGTGAAAATTTTTATAATCCTTTCTCCTTTAACCAACTAAAACCAAATTAAATAAGATGGCTCAACGTGTTACTTACAGAAGAAGAAACCCATACAACACCAGATCTAACAAGATCAAGGTCGTTAAGACCCCAGGTGGAAAAGTAGTCGCTCAACACGTCAAGAAGACTGCTTCTAGAGTTAAGTGTGGTGACTGTGGTATTGCTTTAGCCGGTATCTCTACTTTAAGACCAAGAGAATACGCTCAAGTCTCTAAGACCCACAAGACCGTCTCCAGAGCTTACGGTGGTTCTAGATGTTCTAACTGTGTTAAGGAAAGAATCGTCAGAGCTTTCTTAATCGAAGAACAAAAGATTGTCAAGAGAGTCTTAAAGGAACAACAAGAAAAGGAATCCAAGAAGGCTTCTAAGAAATAAATCAACCAGCCAATCCAATAACCAATCAAAAATAAACCAGTAGAAACAAGATCGACTCCATCCCTCGCATTTACTCGGGATTTTGGGATTGCTTGCTTTTCTTTCTTTCTTTCACACACCACAACAATATCACCTCCGTCATGGATCACAAAAAATAGCAAAGTAGCTTCTGTATTATATTTACATATATATATATATACACTGCATTAGGGTAACCCATTTTTTACGTTAATATATTATACGAAAAAAACAAAAAAAAAACAAATACAACTGTAAAGATAATATCATCATTATATTTTATTGTAAGATTATATAGCAGATTTACTCTCTTATTATGCTAACCCAATGGATATTTCTCCGAAGGAGAGCAAAGCTCTATGCAATCGCCCTCCCCAGGTAGGGGCCCTAGCGGAGCGGAATTCATCAAGGCAATAAATATTGAAGACATCGCAAGACGCTCCGCTGGCCCCTATCCGGGGAGGACAACTGCGTTGAGCCTGTCTCCCTTCGGTCGTCCTTTCTTGGTCTACAAGGACTAAGTGAATCCAGTAAAAAACCTGGAAGACAACTACTGGCTAAGCGTTTCTCTCTTTTGGTTGCTTTCTAAATCAACTTTTATGCACTAAGGAATTTTTTAAATGCTTCCTTTGTAGATTCTTCTTTCCTTTTATTCCTTTCCTTAGACCAGAAACTTTGTACTTTACTGAAACTTATCAAATTTTTAATATCTTGATATTCAGGCGATTGTAGTATCTCTTGGTAAACATCTTGAGCCTTTTTGTCGAGTTTCAGTAATATGAAGGGCTTCAATTTTTCTGGCAACCTCTTCAACGGAGCATGAGTCGTATGCTTGTAGTCTATCTCAATGGTTTGAGACCGCCACGTATATCTAATCGTATAATTAGACTCACATTGGAATTGCTTCAATGGATTTGATAATTGTCTCGAGCGAGACTCTTCAGTGGGAGTGCAGACACCACCAGCGGCTTTAGTGGACAAAGTGGTGGATGATGAAGGTAGTGATCGGGTGACATATTGCTGCTGCTGTGAACATTGGTACTTTATCGCAAACAGCTTTATACCTTTCCCCTTAGACGGAACTTCTTTCCTCACCCATTTAAACCCGGTGATGTCGAGCAACGGCTCGACGTATCTTTCATGAATTTGGTTTATCACCGATTTACGGATCTCGTGATTGCAAGTTTCCTCCTTAGGGAGCAGTGAGTCAACAATGGTAACTTTTGATAGTTCCACCGTTTCATTGGTGTTCTCAGAGAGTGCTGTAAAGAGAGCCTCTCGGTTAGTGATGTGTACCGATTTTGTATCAGGTACCGGAGAATCTGACACCGACGATCTCGTTGACAGGAATACACTATCAGAATCAGAAAACTCAGACAGGTCCTCAACCTCTATTTTGCGCCTTTTCATGGCATTATCATAATTTTCGTATCTTATACAATTTTCACTTGTCTCCTTAACAGCGTCAGACTTCTGAATTTTCTCAGGTGGTATATCACTATGAATTAGTAACCGAATATCCATTCAATAGAACAAGGCCAGGGCAAAAACAAACAAACAACAAAACAAAAAACAAAATCAAACTAAAATAGCAAATAACAGCAAAAGCAAAAAGCAAAAAGCAAAACGGATAACTAAAACAAACTGCAAATAAAGGAATCAACTAGTAAAACAAAACGACTGTGTATCAACACCCCAAACTTTTTAAAACTACCAAAACCAAACCAAATTAATAGCTGAAGTAATATTTAGATAAATTATATTCCTCTTTTTTTTTAAAAAAAAAGAATAACCAAATCACCTCGAGTTTTATATGTACCCTTCTGATAGGGTTCTTAGGTTTATTGTACAAATAGTATCGATATTGCTGGGTTAAAGTTCGTTAATTGATGTTGTTCTCAGATATTCAATTGCGCATCGTAGATACGAGAACATCATACCTAAAATGGCTGCAAATTATTGAACCCGAAAAGGAAACAAAAAAAAAAAAAAATCAAGTAGTGACACATCAGTAAAGACAATAACCATACTGATCTCTTCAGTTTGGTCTCCAACGTAAGTGGGTTCTTAAAACATTCCAATTGATATTCAATTTTCCTGTATTGGTAGATTACGACCCAAGGGAAACAACATACAAAGCAGAACACTTCGCCAGGTAATCGCCAGCAGAGAATCCTGCGTTGGTGGTTGATTTCAACTTTTTAAATAAATACCGCCCCGCTAGGGTCCCTACCCGGGGAGGATGATTGCATCGAAAAATCTCTTCTTCGAGCAGATTTGGTTAACTCCCAGTAGGGCTAGAAGAACGACCGAAGGAGACAGGCTCAACGCAGTTGTCCTCGCCGGATAGGCGCCAGCGGAGCGACTTGCGTTGGAGATTAAATTCAAGTGTTCAATTATTACTGCTTAACTAGGGTTCTTAACCGTGAAGGACGATTGTATCAGTCTACATATGACACTATTCATATATAATTACACTAAAATGATTTTCAAAAGAGGTTTGTAAAGAAGAAAAATAAATGTTGTGATATTATCCTATGTGTTGGACTCACCATATGGGGTCTCGAAGTTATTGCCTATTTGACCTTATTTCGCTACAGAATATCGCTATTAAAGGCAGACTACAAGCAAACATTTTAAACACTTTATTTTTCATTCTATTATATATACTTCATTTTTGATAATTTAACGGCTGCAGATAAGCTTAGAAAGGGTGGATTGTTTTCTAAATATATTTCACCAGTAATAACAAATACGTTATTAACAATAGTTAAAAATTAGCTACGACTCTTATTGTTGAGTCAATAACTGTAATATATTAAATAACTCCAATTGTATCTTGCTTTTTGTCCTAATTTTAAAAACGAATGGAGAATTTATAATACATCTGTCGTAATAAAAAGTGCGTCTATTCATTATACATCATTTGCTAACATGTAGCATATAAATTACACATTATAGAAAAATATAACATTGATCGAACTAAATTCTCGTTTAATAATAATTTGAAGTAGTTTCCTTCATTTTTAAATAGTTGATGTTCATTCTAAATTCTTAATGAACTAATAGTAGCATCGGATGACGTTGAGAATGATCTATGTTGACTACGCTTGGTACAAACCCAAGTAGAAGCATACATATTACATCTATCAATTGATTGACCGGATTCTCTAACAGCAACAGGATCAGCAACAAATCCATTGGCTTCAAAAGTCTTGATGTACCATGGTTCAGTAGATGCAGATCTTAACATAACTCTTCCATTTTCCAGAAGAGCCTTGTTTAATAATTGAATTTCATCTTCAGCATCAGTACCATTTGGATCAAACCAATCCATGTGATCCATAATAATGATAATGGTCAATGAAGAGGATGATAAACGTTTTAATACATCATTTAAGGTATCAGTGTGTAATCTGAAGTTTGGAATTGGGTTTTCCTTCGTTTTGGTTAATTGATTGTACCCTTCACTAGTTAAGTAAGCTGGACAATTGTTCTTAGCATACTTTGCTTGCAAACATAAATAGTAGAAATAATTGTCAGTACTAAGCATTGATCTATCAACAATTGGATCTAAAGTATCAATAATATATTGTAAAATAGAACCTTGAATCATATTAGCTTGATTAATTGGAACACCTAAAGCCTTCCAAAGGAAAACAGAGTTACCAATAAGTAACTTACCAACAATTGGACTGAAAATAGTTGGTTTAATTCTCAGTTCCCAAATAGACTTTTGTTCCTTCATAGTCTTAGCATTACATAACTTTTCAGCATCCTTTAAGACTCTTGCTTGAGCGAAAACCCATCTGGTTAATTTTAAAGCCCATCTAGTAGAACCGGTATCATAGTATAAACCATTACCCTTTGGACTGAAAGTTTTTGGACCCTTATCAACCCAATATTGTAAAGCATTTGATGATAAATATGGAGATAATGTACCAATTAATAATTTAATAAAATCATCTTTACCGTCTAACTTACCTTCACCAAAAATCTTCCAGATTAATTCTTGTGGTAACTTGGCCTTGAAGCAAGCTAACTTTAATTCTAATAAGTGGTTTTGTGCTGGGTTTAAATCAACACCATGAATCTTCTTTGGTGGGTTTGGTAAACAAGCATAATGTAATAAATTATCACCTGCAGATGTGATCGCTAATATTGAATCGTTTGAGTTAATGTTTAAAAGGTTCATATCTTCTCTTGGATCTTCCCAGGTAAAGGCATAAATATATTGGTTATTGAATTGATCAAAGAGTGGGTTTAATTCATCATAGTAAACTCTGGTTACATCCTTTTGGTAATATACTGATGGGTATGGTAAACCTCTCTTTTGATTTTCAATTGCAGCTTCATGACCCTTTGAGACAGCAGAATAAGTAGAATTAATTGATGAAGTGGAACCCTTTCTGAGCATAGCATTTGGATTACTTGATAAAGATGCACCTTGTGGAACTAAGTAAGGAGATTCAGTAACAAAGGCATTGATTTTTTCAATTAAATTAGCACACTTGTGTTTGTCACAACCAATCCAAATATAGTATGGAATGTTACCTAAATATTTATTTCTTAAATTTAATGACTTTAAAGTACCGAATTTATATTCCAAATAGTTTCTTCTAGATGGATCCAAGTGAACTTTGTCAAATTCAAACCAAATATTCCAGAAATGTCTAGTTAACCATGAACCATTTCTATTAACCAAACCACCAACAGTATCAATTCTACCGACGGTGTTGTCACCAGATTGTGTACCAAAATCAATGGAGCAGATTACACCATGTTCCTTGTTTAAATATGGGATAAGGTGATCAATAGTGGAGTAGTAGTTTGGAATCATAGATAAGGAATAAGAAAAGGTGAATAAATCAACTCCACCTCTTTGTAAACTTTCAATTTCAAATTTAGAAGCATCAGAACATAAGATTTCAACAATACCCAATTCAATTTCCTTGGTAAACTTCTTTCTTGCTTCTTCACATAATGAGGAAGAGTAATCAATCATGTAAATTTTTTTAAAATTCTTTCTGTTAATCTTATAAATGTTTCTCATATATTCCAAATTTGAACCAGTTCCACCACCAATATCAATCCAGACCAAGTCCTTACCAGTTGGGTGACTTGCTAACAAGTGAGTAACAGCCAATTGAAGAGCATTTTCACGACCCTTTAATAAGATCTTTCTGGTTTGATCATAGATTGAGGCTTGGTTCTTGTAGAAAGATTCCAAGTCTTCTTGTTGATCACCACTACTTTTCTTACCAAATGGCTTCAAGAAGCAATTGTAGCAGAAAACAATGATGCTTTTGATGTTTTCATTAGCAAAGGCTGCATAAGAAATAACACCAAGGAGGAGAATTCCAATAAAGTGGTTGAGGGAAATTGGCAAATAACCAACAGTTCCAGTTTCAGTTTCAATCATGGCTGCAAATACAACTAATAAAACAATAAATTAGATGTTAAAAGCAGGTAGTCAACGAGTAAGTTCAAATATAACAAAGAAGAAGAAGAATAGATTTCTCTTATTTTATTTTATTCTTTTTTTTTTGATTTATTTTGTTTTATTCCTTCTTGTTGCTTTCTTGGGATGGAACTTCTTCAGTATGCTGCTAAAGATCCAAAGTCGATTTGTGAGAGGGAGCGTTTGGTTTGAGTTTTATTTTGATTGTGTTTCTAAAAAATTCCTGATTCTTTAGAGACGAAGTACAGCGATGAATGAAAGTAATGATAAGAAGAAGAAGAAGAAGAAGAATCGAAATAGTTTAAATTCTCCAAGAACAATCAGAATCCTAAGACCCTTATATACGTTACACGTTCCCACGTGTAAACTGTCATTTCGGCTGCAAAACACGTGTAAGCGGTAAGTTTAAAGATAAAGTAGTGCGAGGAAAAACAAACTCGAAAATAGCGCTAAAGGTCGAATCCCAAATAGCTTAAATTAGCCACGGGGGATCCGCCAGTTTAACCCAATCCAAGCCCTCAACTCACGTACTCCTAAGCAGCCATTCGGCCAGACTATCTAATTTTTTTTTTTTTTGTCACCATCTACCAGTACTACCCGCTACTACACCTTTCCCAACTACTGTCAGTTTTACTCATCCCTATCTACTGACTACTCCTTCTACATCTACACGTCTTTATTAGTCAGACTACTGAAAAATTACTCAATCTGGGCATCCATCCACATCTCCCTACTGTGCCCCTTTCTTTTCTAGCTTCTCCCCAACTACTCCTCCTTACTCCGAGTAGCTTCTTTTCACTAATCTGTATGCCTACTGCAAGTACTGCGTAAAAGTGAAAAATTCGTTACCGCAGCCACACGCCCAAAGGCTGCAAATCTCGCAGTAATCTCTGAGGCCTCCTATCTCCAGCTTCATCTTCATCTTCATCTTCAACTTCAACTTCAAGTTCATCTGCATCTCTAATCCTCTCCATCCCTCCCACCTAATCACATACACAAATACAATCCCACACACTCACCCACCTACCTACCTCCCTCTCTCGCCCTTTCCCTACCCCCACAATTTCATATCCCTATCTCTGCCATTACCCCCTCAAGTCCGTCCCTCGATTCATCTCATTCCTTTCTCTGCAACCATAATTTCTTCCCTGCATATACCAAAAACAGCTTTTGCTGATTGTTCATTATGACTATTTTGGGTTTCACCGTTAGCATGTGAAAAATCCAATCCCACGATTCAAAGATTAAATGCCAAAAATAATTAACCTGATTTCGACCAATACCATTCTGACGAGCCAGCTCATTCCCCCACGTTTCCCGCGACCCTTTATTATTATTATTATTATTGGTTTTATTATGTAATACTATCACTTCTACTGCTACTGCTACCATCTACCCTCGTTGTTCTCCCCTTGTCAACCCTGTCATAGCCACCCACGCCTTTTTTTTTAGCTTTCATTAGCAAATTCATCTCCTCCAACCCAAGAACCCTATGTTTACACTCATATCACACGAGCTAGCAAAATTGTATACTCTCCCTCCGCCGCCTTCACTATAGATTTTAACACCCTTGTTCACAACTTCACAGGAAATTTAATGATTTTGTGGGGTAGTCATTAACCTACTCCTCCTCAATTACTACTATCTTCTACCTATCTTGGGAAGTTTCGATACTCAACAATAGCGCTTATTATTCAAAGATTCTAAAATTTTAAGTTCCATTTTGGAAACTTTTAATATTTTTCAGATATGTCAACCTTATTTCTAAGGCATACGTAGGTAGGAGTGGTATTGCAAGTTGATTGGATTGTAATATCGCATGACGCTCCGCTGGCGCCTATTCGGCGAGGACGATTGCATCGAGCTGCTGCTCCTCTTCGATGAGATTTAATTTCTTAAAAGGTTATAAATATTGTTAAGAGAAGTTAAATTTGGCCCCGTTAATTCCTTAATTGTATATTCATATATCATGTGACGCTCCGCTGGCGCCTATCCGGCGAGGACGATTGCATCGAGCTTGGCTCCTCTTCGAGGAGAGAGCTGAAATTGACCTATTGGAAGTAATCTCCCCGAAGGGGAGCTAAGCTCGATGCAATCGCCCTCCCCGGGTAGGGGCCCCAGCGGAGCGGTAACTGTTTAAAAGAATTAGCTTGAAAATAATGGGGGGACATACTATGTATTCAAAAGAAATCGTGACATAGATGCTTCCCGATGCAATTTGCCCTTCCTGAAAAAGGGTCTTAGTCGACTTCTAACTGATCAACAGAATTATAGTAAGAAAATTGATCTCTACAACGTAAAATGTGAATGGATCTAAAAATATATATGTTGTTCTCTATCTATGTACAGTGATTGTTAATTATTTGTTTATCTTATGAATTCTCGTATTCAACCTTTTTTAAATGGACATAATATTGGGTGGGAGAATTGAGATTTGATCATGGATGAGGGTTATTTAAGTGAGTCTTTCATTACGTTTCAAACCAATATATTCAAGTAGTCTATCCCATTGACCCTTTTTATGAAGCATGGCTAATATTAATACTACTGGTAAGTGCCATACTGAACCCCAAAATACCTTTTTGGCATAAATATTTGCTAAATTTATTCCTTCAGTAGTTGGAACCTTTTTTATTATTGATGAAGTAGATGATGTGGATGTGGAAGTTGATGTAGATGAATAGTTTTTTCTTTGTTGGTCCCAGAATTTATATGCCCAATATGTTAACCAGGTATTTACAATTGCTGAATCAAATGGAAATACCCAATCGGTGACTCCATAATATGCCAATCCAATGCATAATGGGAACATTAAGACTGAGTATCTCAATGCAACTCTGGCATTGAGTCTTGGATTTTCGGCAGCAGTCATCACGTAACCAGCATTCTTGTATTGATCAGCTATGTTATGCAGCAATGCGTTGAAATGAGGGAATTGCCATGCGTAAAGTAACCCAGCAAGGCACCATACCCCAGGGTGCGTTAAAGAAGACGAGGCTGCCCACCCCATCAACGGTGGGATGGCTCCAACAAGCGCTCCAACCCAGGTGTTTATAATATGCTTCCTCTTTAAGGATGTGTAAATCCACGAGTACAATACAATGTTCAAGAAACCTAAAACGGCGACGACAGGGTTAACTCCAAAATAAAGCAAAGCAACACCAGCGGTACCCAGTACAGCTGCAAACTTGAATGCTTGTTCTGAGGTAAGAGCACCGGTGACAACTGGCCTGCCGCTAGTTCTGGCCATGAGCTTATCGAATTTTGGCTCTCTTCCCATATTAATGGCATTGGCAGCTGCCGACGATAAACCTGTACCAGCCAAAAGAAATACCAATTCTGGAAGAGAAACTGTGTGCGGAGAAAGGGCATACGAACAAATTGCTGAAAGTGTAACCAAAACCGTTAATCTTGGCTTGGTAAGCTTAATATATGGCGAAGCAATCTCTGCAAGAGTTTGTTTGGTAAGAATCTTCTCATCTGATGTGGCAGTATTCCCTACCTTAGGGGTCACCTTGAACGGGATGTGCCCACTGCAACCCTTGGTGGTGTTAGATGTCTGTAAATCGATAGGCTTCTTTGCGTCGTCATCGTGGCAGTTCAACACTTTGCTAGCTACTTCGTGCAAGCTATTGGTCTTTTCAAACGATGCATTTCCAACTGGCAGCTTAGCCATAAACCTTCTCTTTCTCAACAAAAACTGATTACCTATGAAGCTCTGCTCGATGAGTAGATTCCTCTTGGAATTATTAAAGAAGAAGTTGAAGTTCGAAGCATGATTCAACCTTGGAAATATTATTCTTGAGCTCATAATAATGCCCTTTGTTATTTACTCTTCAACTTGATGAATACGTTTTCCTTCCGTTTCTTTCGTTCCCTTATTTTTTTCTCTGTGATTTCTCCTTTTATACTTCTGCTTGAATATCTAGCAATCGTCAATGAATAATTATATCTCACGTGTCATACAAGTAAAGTCTTTATAACTTGTAGTTGTTTGATGAAGATGGAAGAGAGAAAAAAACATGATAAAAATTCACTTATATAATTGGTTACACAAAGATCCAAAATTTGGGTGCAAAATTTTACCAAAACCCACCAACCACCTCTTTAGGCAGCACCCCTATATGAGTTACGATCTATTATCAAAAAAACACCTATGTTTTTGGTTAATATACCAACAGGAGGTCTTAACTTCTTTTTTTCAATTGTTTTGCTTACTTTTGTTTAGTCAATTCTTTTGGTTCGTATTCATCGCTATTTAAAACGAAAAGTTGAAGATGATAGATACTAAACGGTGAAGAAAGATTATATCAACATTTGTTGCTTTCCAGAAGCTAAATTATACGCTCTCTCAGTAGTTCCAGCAGTATATCTGATATATGAATTGCGTTCTTGAGGAGAATCTTGGGAAGTCTAGGTAAAATTAATTCTTGTGGGTGGTGACGCTCCGCTGGCGCCTATCCGGCGAGGACGATTGCATCAAGCTCTTCTCCCTTCGGTCGTTCATCAAACCCTACTGGGAGTATGAGTAAATCTCCCGAAGAGAGCCAAGCACAATGCAATCGACCTCGCCGGATAGGCGCCAGCGGAGTGTCGTGTGCTAATTCGTTAATTCTCGTATACATCAATGAGCAAAATATGCTATAAATGAATTCAAGATAGGGTTATTTCCAAATATGAACCGAGTTTACAAAAGAATTTAAATGAAAATAGAAGAGGGAGGTTCATTTTAGTTGTGTTGATTTGTATATTTATTTCTACTAATTTTTTTATAATTTTTTTTTTAAAAATTGTGAAGGAGGAACGGTAAAAAGATGATTATGATATTTATTCCTTTACCGCAATTTCATCAACTTTAATATCATCCTTAACTTCATTTACCTTTTCATGGACTTTCTTATTTTCAATTTTGTTTTCAATCAAATCATGGAATGCAATGATTGCTCTAACAAGGGTACTGATATAAACCATCATTAATTCGTCGTTAGTTTTAACAGTGTAAGCAGTTGATAATGGATTGGATTCATTGGTGGCGGTTTCCGTGGTGGATTCATCTGGGGTTGCTAAATTTGGTAATAAATTGAAAACATTTTGTAATTTACCCAAAATCTTATGGTTTATTGGTAATTTTTTGTGATAAACCTTATCCAAGTAGTTTGCAATTTCTCTAAGCTTCTGGTGTAATCCAAGAAGTGATTGATATGTTTGGGTTACCTTTAAAGATAAAGTACCAGCTGCTTGATCTCTTATGTCTCTTAATAAGTGTTCTACACCAATTTCTTCAGCTTCTTCAGCTTCAATGGATGAAGGAACATGAATAAAAGTTCTTTCGGCAGAGGAACCATCGTTTTTGATATCATCGATGGCAAAGTAAGCATCTGTTGGAATTCCAACTTCTCTTGGTTGAACATCAACTATAAGTAAGAGTGGGTTGGTGGTGTACTTCTTAAACACATCATTGATCTTAAGATCTGATGGCTTTAACTTTGGACCCAGATGGTACCAACCAATAAGCTTTTCCTTTGCATTGATCTTTTTAAACATTTCAGTCATAGCTTCAATATAATTGTGGTCTAAGAACCAAACTCCAGGGTTCTTTTCATCTTCTTCGAATGGTATAGCAAATGAATTAGTCACCTTGATTGTATCAGGGGAGGTGTTATCACCAAGACAAACACCAACAACTCTCTTCTTTGAGTCCTTGGCCACACGATTGTAGTGATCAACAACGGATAGAAGGACAAGTGGCGATACTGTTACAGTTTTATCGAGGAACGACATTATTTGGAGACGCTGACAGACTTTGACTTATGAACCAAAAAAACAAAGGTAATTGGCTAAAATAAAAAATATATATGAAACAAGGAAACTCTAAAAGCCAATTTAGGTAATGGTAATTAAATTAAATTGTCGGTCCGACTTTCTATATGATATGTCTTATCAAATAATAATGGGAATTTATTGGGAAGTTGTTGGTTAGGTTTGATATTCATCGATCAGGTTGTTCTTTGGTGGTCGCACCGCTTTGCCCTCCGTGTCGTGTGAGAGGCAAAAAAATGGCTGCGAAATCTACATCCACACTTATCAGTCTAGGGGATATACATCTATATAAGCTGGACAGAAAGGAAGGCTATGAAGAAAAAATGGTAAACCATAAAGCTCTAGTAACTACTAAATTCTATCTGGTTTGGAAAATTCATTTATATAGTTTCTTTTTTCTCTTTTTCTCTTTCTTTTTCTAATTGATATGGTTCTTGCTACTTGGGTGAATGAAAGAAGAAACAAAAATAAATGTCGTGACTAAGGCATAAGATGACTAGTATAAACTAATATTAAAGTATTGGATTGGTATTATGTGGTTGTTTGCTTATGTATTATGCCGCCTATTCAATCGGTTTTGGTCCCATATTGGCTGATATCTCCAGAACTATATTCTTTTAGGTTCTCATATAGGTGTTTCTAGAAAAATCGCACCCTCACATACAGGCTACAATGGATACTCAATCTGCGATGAGATATCAACAACTATCTCTTACTAATCAACCAATATACCATTGATCACACACAGCTGCCTAAATAATTAACTAAAATTTATTTGCCTTGATGTTTGGTCAGATTGTAATTGGTCCACCAGGAGCTGGAAAATCAACTTATTGCCATGGGATGTACCAGTTTATGTCAGCCATTGGTAGAAAATCATGTATTATAAATCTTGATCCAGCCAACGATAGATTACCATATCCATGTGAGTTGGATATACGAGACTTCATCACATTGGAAGAAATCATGGAAGAGTTACTGTTGGGTCCAAATGGTGGGCTTATGTATGCATTAGAATCTCTTGATGAGACAGAAATTGATGAGTTTGTAAATAAAATTGAAAAATTATCGAGAGATGATTCAAATTACATTATATTTGACTGCCCGGGGCAAGTTGAACTCTTTACCCACCATAATTCACTCTACAAGATCTTTAAGAAGCTAACCAATCCAAAACAATTAGATCTCAGGCTATGTGTTGTCAATTTGATTGATTCAATCTTCTTAACT
Organism: Dujonia santamariae; assembly: GCA_030578175.1. Classification (NCBI taxonomy): domain Eukaryota; kingdom Fungi; phylum Ascomycota; class Pichiomycetes; order Serinales; family Debaryomycetaceae; genus Dujonia; species Dujonia santamariae. Next base: position 58,650 of record JANIVZ010000056.1, read on the forward strand.
TCACCTTCACAATACGTTTCAATTTTGTTATTGAGTTTAAGATCAATGCTTCAGATGAATTTACCACATGTAAATGTAATTTCCAAAATCGATATGTTACGTAACTACGGACCACTTCCATTTAAACTAGACTATTATACCGAAGTTCAAGATTTGACATACTTAACTCCTTTGTTAGAAAAAGAACTGAATTCAATCTTGGGTAGGAATTTTGTTAAGCTCACAGAGATGATTGGTGAATTGGTTGAAGATTTCAATTTGGTTTCATTTGAAGTTCTTTCCATTGAAAACAAACAATCGATGATTAATCTATTGAGTGTCATTGATAAATCAAATGGGTACAGTTTTGGTCTGACCGAAGTTGGTGGTGACACTATATGGAGTGAGGCAACCAGACAAGGTGGCTTACCCGGTTATAAAGAAATAGATATTCATGAAAGATGGATAGAACATAAGGATGAATATGACGCACAAGAATTAAAGGATTTGGAAGAACAACAGCAAGAACATCAGCAAAAGGAATTGACTGAAGATGAAGAATGGGAAAGAGCTATTTCTTCTTGGGAAAGTGAAAGAGGTGGATCTGCCTTAAAGCGATAATCAGCATTCTAAAATAAAAACAATATGGCAAAATTGTAAAGAAACATAAGTAACACCGATGCGAGGGACTTCGCTAGACCCTTAGGTCTAGCGAAGTTTTTGGAACGCGAGAATCAATGGATGGCCCTATTGTAGCCTAATGTACCGTAACGGCAAGAGGCAGTGAAACAAACCCACCAGTGTTTCCCATGGGGAGACGCGTGTAAAACAAACATATGTCAAAGAAAAGGAAAAGACTAGGTTTATCTCAAGTTTTGTATATATTAGTATGTATGTATTTAATTTTGTAATTAATTGATTAAGCTCTTTGCTTCAGTAAGGTCATCTTCACCATTGTAAGATTCTAAGAACTGAGCTAAAGCTTCCTTGTGCTGTGTGATCTTCTTGGTTACTTCCGGTACCATTCTTTGTGATTCCTCTAATACTTCAATTTGCTTCTTTAACTCATACTCATCAACCTTGTTGGCTTTCATTTGGTTTACGTAGTTTTCTTGTTCGGTGACTTCTTGCTTATACAAGGTTTCTTCCTTAATAAGCCTCTTTAAGGCATTGACCTTTATTTGAACTGGGGAAGGAGCCATTTCTCAGTGTTTTAATGGGAATATTTTATGAAAAGGAGGATGCTTATATTTCTATATACTGAAGATCAATACGCGAGGCTATATGTTGACGATTTATGCAACGGTACACCTCTGTAAATATTTATTTGGGTTATATACAGGATATCCCAAGTACTTAGAGGTTGCAAAATGATACAAATATGATACATTCTCTTGGATTATTTAGGCCAGTAACGTGGCTAACAATTGTATCTAAAAAGAAACTGCTTTGCATATAAAAACTATGTTTATATACAAAAAGTAAGATTATGAAGACAATAGATATTACAGGTTGGAATATTTACTGTGTCGGGAATGTGTGTAAATATAGTGGGATACAATGTAACCAAGGTACAAGACATGAAGAAAAGAATTCACTCTAGTGGAATTTCCTGTATTAATAGCGATTGAATAAATTTTACGTTATATACCATTACCATTGATAAAATTCGGTCTAAAGTTCTACTTGATATATATATATATATATATATATATATATAGTTTTCCTGTATATAGATTATTGCTGCTTTTGGAATGGCTGCAAATTATAAGAGGGGGGTGAGTTATGTATACCATAAGGCAAATTGGTTTACCGTAGAGGGAGAAGCAGGTTCGATTTTGTAGTTATAGTTACTGATATGGCTTTGGCTTAGTGACTAGTATCTAGAAATTTTAAGGATAAACGTATGTTGACTTGCAGAAACTAGTTCTACAAATCACTTCCAGGGTATATGTTATCATCATCTAAATAATTGTTTTCGGTGTTCTGGTTGTATGAAGGGGAATAGTGATTTGTATTTGTCACACTAGGATTGTGTTAAATCTAGACTTTAAGGTCATTTATTATCTTTCTCTGGTATTTGTACCTAATATGTATTTGTACTTGAAATTACAAATAATAGAAATTTTATTATATATGTGAAATTAGAATTTAAATCTAGTTTTCTTTTCTTTTCAATTCAACTAACAAGCCCATACTTAGAATGTCAAACTCAAGCACTTTCAAAATGACTATTGGAAACGGAAAGCCAAATAAAAAGGTTATTATCAAGGTTATCAAAGGAGTTAAAAAATTCTTTAGAAAGATCACCAAAAGAAGCCTGCCAAAACCAAACACAACAACATCTACAATTCAAATTATTGCCTTTGAAGAAAAGAATATTAAAAAGATTATCACAGAAAGCAACAAATCAAACAGTACAGAAAACACTAGAACCGACGAAACCAGAGAATTACCAACCGATTTATCAAATATTTTTGAACCAACTTGTACTTCCATTACTGCGATTACAGAACGAATGACAATCCCACAACCCAATTCAGCAATGTCACATCTCCCAGAAATCATCAAGTTACTTCAAGATATTGACAAGAATGGAGTCGATCCTGACATTGTTGATAAAGAAATTTCAAACTTCATTTACAAGCTTTATATTAGTAATGCACCAATAAAGCCAGTCAATGAAATTATTGATACCAAACCTATATTAGAAATCATTACAAAAACTGAACCTCAAGAAGAAGAAGAAGAAGAAGAAGAAGAAGCAGAAGAAAAAGAATTTGAAGATGATAGTGATGAATCTAGCTATGATCTTTCAGAAAATGAATTTTCTGAAGAAGAAGAACCACTTACACCAACCACACCAATTGTATCACCCTTTGATGAGAATAAAGAATATACTCATCAACAACCACCAATCACTCCAACATTTAAAAAATCAAAATATCACGTAATTGGATCAGAATGTCCATTAAAGGATTCAAGAACTGTCAACAGAAGAAATTATACTTATATCGATGAAGCAACCGGACAAGAAGAGTTAAACTTTGACCCAATTACAAGTCTTCCACCATATCTTAGATATAAATTTGAAGGTAGAAAACAAAAGCATCATAGTTTTCTTCCAGAATTGAACACTCTTTGAAAAGAAGAAGAAAAAAGAAAAAGAAAAAGAAAAAGAAAAATCAATAAATCTAGAATTGATACAAAGAGGTACACACACAAAACACAATGAATTAAAATAATATCAATAACTTAATGCATGCTATTTTTTTGAACAGTTCATAGTCTTTGATTTGGCTGCAAATTATTGATAATAAACATCATCCTGCATATTAAGTTTTTCCTCTCCTTTTTTTCTTTCTTTATTTATTGTTTGGATTAGATCTAAAAGAGATGTAACATATTGACAAAAAGAAGACACAGAGATATTTATATACAAGATTGTTTCCCATGGGTAGTCAAGATATTGTTGATCCAGAGTTTGCCACTGGAATAATCAAAAAACAGTTAAATAGTGTCATAAACAACTTGAGTATCAAGAGAGATGAGTTAGAAATACAACAAGATAAATACACTTCATTACAGTTAGAAGTATCCAAAAAGGAGAACAATGAGAGAGTTATGGTTTTACTTGGAGATGGGTACTTTGTCGAGCATAATGTCAGAGATGCGATAGACTTTTTAGGTCGTAGAATTTCGAATATGAAAGTGGGTGGTAAAGAGATCGAACTTAAGATTCAAGAGGCAAGAGATACTTTAAAGAAGTTTGAAGACTATAGCAAGGAAGAGCTGATATTTGAAGGTTTTAATGGTGAGAGGGAGGAGAAGTTTAATGAAGAAGGGTTACCGTATATGGAGATCCGTGAAGAATTAGACGAGGAAGGGAACGTTTTAGAGAGGAAGGTGAATGACAAATCATATACTGATGAAATACAGGGAGTAGATGAAGATGAGGAAGATGATACACCTTCAACACCAGAGAGTATAAGTGGTGAATCCAGCGAAATTTCATTTAAAGAACTAGACGAAGATTTGCCAATGGTAGAGATTGTTGAAGAGTTAGACGAACTGGGTGAGGCTATATCACTGAAAGTAGAGGAAGTGAAAATGGGAAACGTTACAGACAATAATAAAGAAGAGGATGTTAAATCAATGGAGGCTTCTGAATCTAATTTACCGATCATGGAAATAATTGAAGAATTAGACGAACAGGGAAATGTTGTGTCACTGAATGTTAAACCAGAAACTGTCATTAAAGAAGTTGAAGATGGAGAAGAGGAGGAACAAATTAATGAATTATTTCAAGATATGGAAGTTATTGGAACTCCAAATAGTACGAATGAAGATGAATTATTGAATAAATTGGATAAATTAGATATTTCTGATGACGATAAATTTAGATTAAAGGCAATTTTGCTAGATGAATATAGGAAAGTTCATAAAGTAGGAGGAGAAGACGCTAATACCAAGGTAGAAAAGGAAGAAGGAACAGTAAGTGGTAAGAACATTTCCATCAACCAAGAAGATATACTTGAGTTGGAATTATTAGCTGATGAATTTGAAGATGAACAAGAGAATGAAGGAGAACAAACACAATTTGCAGATGACGAAGAATGGGATTTTGAATTCAGTGATGACGAGGAAGACGAAGATGATGACGACGATGATTTGGCTGATCAATTATTATATGGTGATGGTAAAGCACCAGTTATCTCCAATAATAATTTAAACAACAGATTATGGGAAGAAGTAATTTCATTAAGAAATAAGAATAAGGAATCAACCGAAAGTGTCGAAAAGAATTCAAGTTCTACTGCTTCAAAGAAATCTGTTAGATTTGCTACTGAATTAGATATTTATGAAATTGAAAATGTTGGACAAGAATTGAAAAATATTCAACATGTGAATCAAAATTTCTCAAGATTTATGCAAGAGAGATTAACAGGAAAAAAAATTGAAGAGGTCAGTAGGGATGCAATTTCAGAAATCACAGAATCTGTTGAAAACCCTGTTAATGATAAAATTGTAGAAAGAGTGATAGTTGAAGAAGAGCCAACGGTTCCAATTAAGAAGGAGAAGAAATCCAGATTTAAGGCAATGAGAGATGAAATTGAAGGTAAATCAATAGATATAGATGATTCCGTTGAAAGGGACCAACCAGTAAATGATATCATTGAAAGGGATCAACCAGTTAATGATATATTTGAAAGAGAACCAATGAATAATATTATCGAAAGGGATCAACCAGTTAATGAGATATTTGAAAGAGAACCAATGAACAATATTATCGAAAGGGATCAACCAGTTAATGAGATATTTGAAAGAGAACCATTTAGTGATATTGTAAGGGATCAACCAGTTAATGATATCATTGAAAGAGATCAACCAGTTAGTGATATATTTGAAAGAGATCAACCAGTTAATGAACCATTAAATGATATAATTGAGAGAGAACCGGTAACTGATATCTTGGAGAGAGAACCATTAAGTGATGTCATTGAAAAGAACCTTGACATATTTGAGAAAGTGAGTGTTGCTAACACTCATGACAGAGCCACTTCTAAAGCTAACACCAAGAAATCAAGGTTTATGTTACAACGAGAACCTAAAGCTTCTTTTAAATCAATTACATTAGAAAGGGCTCCAATTGTTGATGGTGAAGTATTAGACAGAAAGGCAGCCATTGAACAAAGTATTTCTGAAATTGAAGATAAAGATCTTGAAGAAGACGAAGAAATCGAAGAAATCGAAGAAATCAGGAAAGAAGATGGAGAAGTTGTTTTTGCAACAATGGATTACCAATCTATGCAAGATGACATGGATACAATGGCAAAGGCATACGTTCTTGGGATGTATGACGATGATATTGAAACGCAAGGTCCTGTTATTGATTCACTTGATGATTTTGAAGCAGTTAATAAAATTGTAGAAGAAAGAGACAGAGAAAGACAAAACAACGAAGAGGAGGAAGATGAAGACAAAAACAAAAACAAAGGAGATGATATCGAAGACGAAGAAGAAGATGAAGAAGATGAAGGGCCAATATTACTGGAAATTATAGAACGTGATACTGAATTAGATGACGATAATGAAGATGATATTCAAGATAGTATTATCCAAGAAGAAGTTCATAATAATTATCATAGACTTCGTCGTCAATTAATGCAATCACGTAAGGATGGGTACCGTAAATCCGACGCAGAATTGGAATTTGAACCAATTGATGAAGAAGGTAACCCTATTAAGGTTAGTAGATTTAGATCTGCAAGGTTAATGTAGATATATAACAATTTATGAATAATGACATCTATCAATAAAATTCTTAATACTGTAGTATACCCTTCTTAACACACAATCAAACTATAAACAATCCCAACAAAAAGATATATATATATATCAACATCTACTTTACAACCTAATCAGTTGATAACTTAGATAACAATCGAATTACTTTACCATAGAAAATCCCCAATCACTATACAATCGTGCTCCTACCTTTGAATTCTTTGGTAAAGCGGTACTTCATCCAGTTATAAACTAAGATTCACAAATCGCAAAACGCTTAGCTGGCACCCATCCGTCAACGTCACCTAATTGCGTTGAGCTTTTCTACCTTCGATTTTTTTTTCTTTCTAGCCCTGCTGGGAGTAATAGTATTCCCTGAAGGGGAACAAAGCTCGATGCAATCGTCCTCGCCGGATAGGCGCCCTAGCGGAGCGGTACGACAAACTACTCGAAGTTAACTAAGATCCATTGCTCACAAATCGCAAGACGCTCCGCTGGCACCTATCCGGTGAGGACGATTGCATCGAGCTTTGTTCCCCTTCGGGGAAAATATTATTACTCCCAGTAGGGCTAGAAAGAAAAGACTGAAGGGACTGAAATCAGCAATGGTATTAACTTTATTGAGCTCGATGCGCCGGATAGGAAGCGCGCCCTAGTAGAGCGGTACCATAATCCATTCAGATACAGATCGCTGAAACCTAACCTCAAGTTATCGTAATATTATTTGGAATGGAATATAGTATGATCCATAGATACTTTCTAATATATGATTAACAACCTGGGGGTTATATATATATATATATATATATATATATGATTAATGGAGGATGATTTACTGGGTATATAAAGGGAAGGTTGATCCGGTGCGAAGCTCCGAGTCTCCGTGGATATTGTGGGGGATAGGAAAAAGATGAACCGCGCTAAGGCGCTAGTTTTAAGAACGAATGGAATAAGAATAGGAATAGGATGAAGTAGAAGATAGGGGATAAAGGAAAAAATTGGTAATGGGCTGCTCTTATGGATGGAAATGAGTTGGTTTATATGGTGGTGAGGTCAGACGAGCACTGGTGGTGGTTTGTGGGGGAGACCTAAGGGCGGGAAGAGGTTCTCGGACTTTGAGACAACAAGCGGAACCAAGTCCGAAAAATAATATGAGATGCGTGGATTACTGCGAGTTTCCACCCAATCAGAGATCATGAGATTCTGACCCCGGGATCAGGCAGAATATGCTGTTAGACCGCCGACCGAGAATTGGTTTGGTGTGAAGGTTAAATATGGGGCCATTCACTAGTGGAGCCGGTTAGCCAATGGAAGGAAGGAAGAAAGGAAGAAAGTTGTGATGGAAGTAATGAAGATGAGGAGGAGGGCAGAAGAGGAAGAGCTAGATAATCCGGTGGAGGGGAGGGAGGGGGACATTGAGGGACGGATGGCTACTGGGGGGCCCCTCTTAATGGGTGAATATCTGTGGCTACTCGTATAGTGAAATTTTTTTGTCGCTATCCAATCGGAGTTAGCCTCGAAATATGGGGATGCTTTTTTTTTTTTTTTTTTTTTTTTTTTCACCTCTCCGTATTGGCTTATACGTGACAGGAATTTTTCCTAGCTTCTATAAGTACGGGGGTTCTCCACATTTTCAAAAAATTTGTTTTTTCTTTTAGATTTCCCCCTCTTCTTATACGCTTTGTATTTTAAAATATTAATTGTTGGAATTTGTAAGTAGAAGAGGGGATCGCATACAGGGCAGGAAGTTGGGAAAAATGTTCCCCAGCAAATGCTGACAGCCCGTTATCGGGGGCAGCATGGGGAAGTTGCCAGTGGCTAGCGACCAGAGGAATCGAGCATCAGCGAGTACCACTTGTCCCAACAGCAGAACAAGCCCCCGAAAGTAGGTAGGTACCACACACTGGATACCGCATGGCTAGTGTCTGGCTAGTGTCTGGCTGAGTATTGTCCAGATTTTCTCTCATTGGCGGGCTTTTACTCGCTCCGCTCGTTGGCTCGTTGGCTCGTTGGCTCGTTGGCTCGCGTCCTTTGTTTTACTATTCTTCTCCGCGTTTGCCCCGAAATAGGCTCGTATAAATTTAAACCTCCACCATACTAACCAATATAGCATTGTGTTGAAATTTTTATAAGTCTCGTTTACCCATTTTTTTTTGTTGAGCAAAATTTCAATAAACCACCACCACCACAAACAAACAACCAACCAACTAACCAACTAACCAACCGGACCAAGGTACTCTTCTCTACTCAAAAGCAAGCGTTCCCATATTTATTAGTTTTCTTTTACCAATTCTTTGTTTTCTTCATTAAATAAAAAATACTCATTCCTCGATGTCTTCAATTCTTAAACAAAGAGTCAGATACGCCCCATACCTCAAGAAGCTCCGTACAGCTGAAGAGTGTGTTGAACTTTTCACTCCTGGCCAATATTTAGGTTGGTCTGGTTTTACCGGTGTAGGTGCTCCAAAAGTTGTTCCAAGTGCCTTAGCTGATTATGTTGAAAAGAATAACTTACAAGGTAAATATGCATTTAACTTGTTTGTTGGTGCCTCTGCTGGTCCAGAAGAAAGTAGATGGGCTGAAAATTCTATGATCTTAAGAAGATCTCCACATCAAGTTGGTAAACCAATTGCAAAGGGGATCAATGATGGTAGAACTCAATTCTTTGATAAGCATTTATCAATGTTCCCACAAGATTTAACCTATGGTTATTATACCAGAGAAAAATCTAATGATTTATTGGATTACACAATTATTGAAGCCACTGCTATTACTGAAGATGGTTCAATTATTCCTGGTCCTGCCGTTGGTGCTACCCCAGAAATGGTTTCTGTCGCCGATAAGATCATTATTGAAGTTAATACCAAGACTCCATCGTTTGAAGGTATTCATGATATTGACATGCCAGTAAACCCTCCACACAGACAACCATACCCATACACCACCGTAGATCAAAAGAACGGGTTAGTTTCGATCCCAGTTGATCCATCCAAGGTTGTGGCCATTGTTGAATCCCAAACTTTGGATAAAGTCCCAGCCAATACCCCATCTGATGCCATGTCACAAGCTATTGCCGGTCATTTAATTGAGTTTTTGGAACATGAAGTTAAATTGGGTAGAATGCCTGAAAACTTACACCCATTACAATCAGGTATTGGTAACATTGCCAATGCTGTTGTTGAAGGTTTAGCCAATTCAAATTTCAAAAACTTAAACGTATGGACTGAAGTGTTACAAGATTCATTCTTAGATTTCTTTGAATCTGGTTCTTTAGATTATGCTACTGCCACTTCAATTAGATTAACTGAAGCTGGATTTGAAAGATTTTATGAAAATTGGGATGATTACACTAAGAAATTATGTCTTAGATCTCAAGTTGTTTCTAATTCCCCAGAAATTATTAGAAGATTAGGTGTTATTGCTATGAATACTCCAGTTGAAGTTGATATTTATGCCCATGCTAACTCAACTAACGTTATGGGTTCAAGAATGCTTAACGGGTTAGGTGGTTCTGCTGATTTCTTAAGAAATGCCAAATTATCAGTCATGCACACTCCATCTGCAAGACCAACCAAGACTGACCCAACTGGGTTATCATGTATTGTTCCAATGGCTTCCCATGTTGATCAAACTGAACATGATTTAGATATTATTGTAACTGAACAAGGTTTAGCAGATTTGAGAGGTCTTTCACCAAAGGAAAGAGCTAAGGTTATTATACAAAAAACCGCTCATCCAGATTACAGAGATCAATTAATGGATTATTTCGAAAGATCTGTATTCTATGCTACCAAATCCAAATCTTTACATGAACCACATATCTTAAAGGATGCATTCAAGATGCACATAAATTTCCAAGAAAATGGTACCATGAAGTTAGATTCATGGGATCAAAAATTCTAATCAATAGAATATATAATTACAAATAAAAGGAAAAAAAGACAAGAAAAGTAAAGAAAAGAATAGAAAAGACGTCGTTAAGTTAATGTGATAAACATTTACTATTTATTCATGTAGGTAGATTACAAAATATATAGAAATAAAATTATTTAAAGAAATTTATATAAAGTAGATGCTGTTTATGTAATTTGGAAGAATAATTACATAACAGATGAACTGATGTATAAAGAATAGAATTAGGTGGTGTAATATTTACAAACTTGCAAAAAGACGTATTAAAACTGTCGAAGACAGGCAAGCTCGATGCAATCAGCCTCCCCTGGTAGAGGCCCTAGCGGAGCGTAGCCAGTTGTAAACACATATAACCTAAACACAACAGAAATTGAACGCCTTAAAATGTAGAATCCACGCCCCTTCTCATTCCACCTTCGTTCAGAAGTCTAGATTTTTCATCCTCATTCGATAATATTTTGCAGCCAAACGAAAAGGGATCATGTGAGATATCAATATTCTTTCCGATAAGCCAGAAACACAAAAAATTAAACTTCTTCCCAAAATGGATGCATTTTCAATAGACCCAAAACATCCATCTCCTTTATTGCACTTCCTAACTTACCTCCTATTTTACTTATCATACTATCTAATCCTTCTATTCAATTCTATGGGTTGGGCCAAAAAAATATTCACGTGACCTTTTCTAGAATATACTACACAAAATTTTTTTCTAATCCACTCTAAACTGAAAATCAATCAAAGAAAAGGTGCAATCTTACAGTTCATTTAATTTTATTTTATTTATTTTTATTTATTTTTATTCTTTATTGAAATATGTTGATTAATCAAGGGACGTTAATAAAAGGAGCACGTTCAGTGTTACAAAAATCGGGTAGGAGAAACTTTGTTGTTGTGAAGGTTTCTACGAAAAGAGTAGCCACAACGGCAGCAGCAGCAAAAGCACCTGTTGCTAGAGGTTCAGGGAAAAGCTTCTGTAGATCATTCCATTCTACTAATAGACAATTATTGGACTTTGATCCATATCAAACTTTGGGAGTCAGCAAGTCTGCAACTACCAAGGATATCAAGAAGGCTTACTACGGGTTGGTGAAGAAGTTCCATCCTGATGTTAACAAAGAGAAGGACGCCGAAAAGAAGTTTCATAAGATCCAAGAGTCGTACGAATTATTAAACGATAAGGAAAAGAGAGCTCAGTATGATCAATTTGGAGCTGCTGCGTTTGATGCCAATGGTAATTCCAACCCATACGCTGGTGGTGGTAATCCTTTCGGTGGTGCCGGTGGTGGTAATCCGTTTGGTGGTGGTGCTCAGGGCAATCCATTCGGAGGCATGGGATTCGATTTTGAAGATTTATTCAAACAGGCCTTTAACGGTGGACAAGGAGGTGCACAAGGTGGTAGAGGTGGAAGAGGTGGCTTTGTCACTGAACATGTTGGGGATAACATCGAAGTACTCAAGCTGATTTCTTTTAAGGAAGCTATCTTTGGTACCAAGATCCAAGTTAATTACAAAGCGGTTGAATCGTGCGGTGGATGTAAAGGTTCCGGATTAAAGAAGGGTAAGAGTAAGTCAACTTGTCCACAGTGCCACGGTTCAGGACAAACAACCCATGTTATGGGTGGTTTCCACATGGCTTCTACTTGTCAAACATGTCATGGTACTGGGGTTCAAATCCAGCAGGGAGACCAATGTGACACTTGTCACGGTAACGGGGTTGAGGAAGTACCTAAATCTACTAGTGTTGAAATTCCATGCGGGATTATGGATGGTTCTAGACTTCGTATTCCAGGTGCTGGTGATGCACCATTTATCACAAAGGATCCATATAATCAAACCAGAAATGGTGATCTTATCATAAGAGTTCACGTTGGTAAGGATCCATCATTCACAAGACTGGCAAATAACCTTATTTTCCAAAAGGACATTAAGATGACAACTGCAGCTCTTGGTGGTGAAATTATTGTACCAACTATTGATGGTGAAAAGATCAAATTAAAGATTCGCCCAGGGGTTCAAAATGGTCGTAAATTAACTATTCCAGAGAAGGGAGTACCAATCAACAGAAATATAAACAATAGAGGAGACTTAGAAGTTGTATTATCAGTAAAGACATTAATTCCTGAAACTCCAGTTCAAACTGCATTATTAGAAGCACTTGCTGATGCATTTAATGATAAGGAAGCTAAGACTACGGATGCTCATTGGAAATTAGATCTTGATGAAGATAATAAAACTACAAAGAGCGACACCAAGAGTAACGGTGAAAAGATTGATGCTACTTACGATGAAAAGGATTTAGACGATAAAAATTGCTCACTGACAAATAGAATCGGTAAATTCTTAAGCAAATTCTTCAACATGAAAGATGAAAAGAAATAAATTCATATAAATAGATAATAATAATAACGTTTGTAAATAGGTAAATACAGGGAAATTTTATATATAAATCAAGACCCAAATCCTCTTCCTATTATTATCGGTCAATACCACTGTAGTATTATTCTTCAAACTCCAAAACCTTTTGATATTCAGGCTTCTTATACAGTTTTGCTACACAGGCCGGCCCAACCATTAATGAATACGCCGGAGCTAGTTTTCACTTACGAATTGAATACATCGAGAAAGCATACATAAGCATTCAGCTACTTCAGAATTCAAAATCTTTGGTAAAGATGCTCGATGCAATCGCCCTCTCCGAGTAGGGACTTAGCGGAGCGGTACCTCTATCTAAATAAATCACTATCCATCGCAAGAGACGCTCCACTGGCGCCTATCCGGCGAGGACGATTGCATCGAGCTCTTCTCCCTTCGGTCGCCCTCCCTTTTTAGGCAAGTGATGGAAGTGAATTCCCAAAGAATGAGAAACAAAAAAGGAATCAAACAAGGATTGGTCAGATTCCTTATCCATATTCTACCCAAGTTTGAAGTTATTCGAATGAATGCTGATGAACAATATGCAAAGACATAATCTAAATCATAATGCCAACAATAGTCGCCTGTTTAATTGAAAAAAACTATAATGATCAAAGAGAAGCACGACCGGAACACCAAATTAATTTGAAGAATATAACAAATTGCAAGACTCTCCGCTGGCACCTACCTGGGATCTCACTTCGGTTCTTTCTAGCTTTGCTAGGAGTAGTAGAATTCCCCGTAGGGGAACAAAGCTCGATGCAATAGTCCTCCCCGGATAGGGGCCTTAGCGGAGCGGGCACCACTCAATATACACTTAAAATTTACATACCACAAAATATTCCCGTCAGTCCCTTATCCAACAAAAATGTCTCCGTACCATTTATATATACATATTTCATTATTGAGTTCTCTCTGCCTACCTTTCTTTGGTGTACCACTATTAATAAATAGCAGGAAAAGTAATATTTATTTTGATATAATTGATATTATATTTTTATTTTTCAATTACCAACTATTCGGTATCCAGCAAGTGAACCTAATAACTCTAATTGTATTATTAAAAGTTTTTATCCATAATTGTTTGGATTTGATTTTAAAGATATTCACGTGACCAAATTTACTGCAGCTTGCTGTGAAGTAATCCTAACACCCATGCAGGGGTATATATACGAAAAAAAAAAAAAAAAAAAAAACACGGTCTGTAAGAAAAGATCGTAAATATACATCAACATTCTATAAAGAAACATGGAAGAAGAAGAAGAAGAAGACCGAATGAAGAAGAAGATCGATGAGAGAGAATGGAGGAAGACAAAAATTAGAGCGGATAGAATACTGTAGGTTTTCGGGCTGGTGGCCGGAACATAGTCTAGAACTATTTTAAACAGAGCTGGTTAACATCCATCTATTTATAGAGTGCAACAATGTATGGGGGGGAAAAAGCAGAAAAAAAAAAAGAAAGGTAATAATAGAAAGCCTGCCTTTTAAACCATTTTAGGAACATTGGTGAACTTTTTCGGAATTAGTACTATAGCAAAACATGCTATTACACAAAAAAATAAGCTTTCTCGTGGTTTGCCATTTTGGTGGATTAGCAGGCTAACGTGTGAGAAATTATTTATTATTTGTTTTTATTTTATTTTATTTTATTTATTTATATTCTTTATATTTTTATTTATTTCACTGTAAGCTGTTCCTTTTTAACTTGTTTTTTTATTATATCAATCGAATTGGTAATCTATAAAGAAGGACGGAGGTACTGAGCCGTGACATGTCATTTATATCGATTAAGAATCAGGCTAAGTTGCCAGTTGTTGTGGAGAGTAGTAAGGATGATGAGAACTTTGAAGATGTTAGCATGAGTATGAATAGAGCATCATCAACAACAACAGCGGGAGTAGGAGGAGGAGGAGTAGTAAGAGGAGGTGGTGGAATAAGGAATCTTAACTTGTTTCGAAAGCCTTCGGTATCGTCACCTTCACCCTTAAAGAAGATGCAGTTGAATAGATCTTCGAGTATAAGCAGCAATTCATCAAATAAGTCAAATAATTCACAAGAGGGAAGCAGTTACATTGTATGTGTGAACAAGACTCCACTGAACCTTACCCCATCACAGAGATTGAAGCTCAGAAAAGCACAGTTGAGCGATTCTATTGCAAAATTTAAGGAACATCCTCAGCTGAGAGATCTTCCACAGCAGTACCAGCACCTGCAAGAGCTTGAGTATGATGATGACGATGAAGACGATGTGGATGACAGCATATGCATGTTCAACGTGCCTCTTTCACAGTCTTTGACTTCGATTTCTCAGAGAGAGAAGTTTACTTATACAAATAATGATCGGAAATTATCACTCACGACTGATTCAACGAGGTCTTCTTCAATAATCAGTCACACTAGTTTCACTGATACCGGTAGTATGACAAGTTTTGAAGATGAAGCAAGACAGAGCAGTTTAAATTTGCCAAAGATAAGACAACAAGCTATTCATGATAACAGTAATTTTGAAGCCGAAGGGAACAGGAACAATCGTCCGCGCCGAGGAATAGAGGCCGTAACTTCTACAAATACTCTTGAAGTACCCAAAAGAGACTTTAGTGAAAATACTGAAGCTAGAACAAACAATGGGACTGTCAATATCGAAGATTTACAATTATCTAAAGATGCTGAGAGACTTACGCTTCTATTTAATCAAAATGACTACGTTCAAATAAATGAAGTTTCGAGCCAAAGAAAGAAATTATTATCAAGCTTTAAAAGAATAAATGGTATGGAAGATGGGTTATTATTACTTCAACAGGAGAAGGATATTCAAACCGATACTAAAAAGCAACCAATGAGACTGGCTTCGTCCAAAATTGCACAGTCTTCCATGGTATTATCTAATGGAATTAGATCATTTTCCAACCCAACTCCAACTTCAAAATCTTCACTTCAAATGATTGGGCCCGGAGGGTCTACATCAAAATATTTTTCCTTTACAAGACCAACCTGGTTACCACCGAAATCTTCATCTGATATTCAGAAGCATCAAATGGAATCCGAAATCCTTATCAACAGAGCACTTGCAAAGGAAACAGAAGCTAAAAATAAGAAATTGGCCAGGCTTGAGCTGCTTAAGCAACAAAAACAAAAGGATTTACATATTTGGCAGGACCAAGTATTACCAGACGGATCTACAATACTGGAAAAGGATTACCAAAGACTAGTTCGATCAGATATGGTTAAAGAAATGTATTGGAGAGGTATACCTTCCAAGTCCTTGAGATCTACTATTTGGGATAAGCAAATTGGTAACAAGCTTCAATTAACAGACCATACATGTACCTATTATTTTGATAAGGTCAAATCATTTAAGCTCAAGATTGCAGAATACGGACAAATAAAAAGGACAAAGAACAATAAGCCGATAATGGATTCATTTGTCAAAAACAATCCCAAGATCTTTCATATGAGAGAATATTACGACAAGCTTAGTAATGATCTATTGGATACATTCCCTGATTTGAATTATTTTCAGAACTTTGAGACCATCAGTAAACTAATTGATGTAGTCACCGCATTTCTCATATTTGTAAATGAAACGAATCAAGGATTAGAAGTTAACGATGCAAAGTTTGAAAACTTGAATTTAAACTACTATTTCACTGGGTTGAACAACATCACAGCCATTTTATTTTATCACTACAACAGAGACTCTTTCATGACATTCATAACATTATGTAACTTGTTTCAGAGTCAATTATTAAATTTATTATTGGCACACCATGCATATAGTAATAAGAGTGATACAGAATCTGAACTCACTTTGGACCAAATGAACTTATTAACCAGTTCACTTAATGAAAATTTCTTTAATTCCTTTGACAAAAAGCTTAGCACTTCGTCACTTAACAGAGTTTCAACTCATTTTAAAATAATCAAGTTAACCCCAATTGAGTATTTACCTAATATGATATTAGGAATATTCAGTAATTTCCTTGATTTTACAACCAGTTGCCACATCCTTGACATTTTCACATTTGAACATGATAGTTTCCTCATGGATTGTACTGCCGGCCTTATGCTGCAAATATCTTTTAAATTATTTGGAACGAAAGAGGAAACTTTAAAACTCTTTAATGAAAACTATAGACAAGTTTTAAACCTTTCCACCAATGAAAATAAACCAGAGCTGTACAAGTATTTAAACGTTGGTCTTGAATACGAATTTATTGAAAAAATAAGAATCTTTTATGGCCAAACTTAAATCTTCATTCAAAGATAAATATACAATAGCACAACATATTTAACTCTAAAAGGACAAACACATATAGCTCGAAAAAAGGAGACCTTCAATCGACTTTGAAAGAAAGGCATTTAGATATAAATTCTCTGAAAGATCTACATGTAGATTGTTTATATTTCTTTTTATCTTTTTTTTTTTTTAATTATTATACAAAAGTATTACACGATGCAAGTCTACTTTAGACTATTCATTTTTTATTCAACTAATTTTTAGAACCTTCAAGTGTTCTTAATAAGTCTGAACCATCTTGTGGAGTCTTAACCTTTAAGATAAAAGTTTCGATTGATTTATCTTCCTTAACTGTTGGGATACGAACCATGGAGCCGTTACCAATGGTTTCATATTTAACGTCTTTATTAACCAAAGTGTTTAAGAGAACTCTTAAACCACCATCGGCACGAATTAAGATTCTTGATTTTTGAGTTTCTTTATTCTTCAAAATCTTAACATCACCTAAACCTTTATTTACGTATGGCAGTTCTTTATTACTTGGATCAAATAACATTAATTTAGTACGCTTTGTATAAAGTAAATCTTCATTTTCTTCCCCAGTTTGAGTATTTTCAAGTTTTTCACTAGCTAATGAAGCAACTGGTTTAAATGACACATTTGGTTCGGCTTCGTCAGCTTGCTCCGAAGATGTAGTTGGTGTGGCTGGGGCAGCTGAAGTGGCTGGAGTGAAAGAAAATCCAGTTCCGGATGGGTTTGATCCAAATGAGAATGCATTGGCGGCTGGAGCAGCAGTTGTTGAACCAAATGAAAAGGCTGGCTTAGCAGATTCATCCTTCTTTGCGCCGAAATTGAAAGTTGAGGTGGATGGTTTTTCAGAAGTTGATGTAGAACCAAATGCAGATGGCTTGTCAGTTGAGCCAAATCCAAAAGATGGTGTGGAGGAGGAATCTGATTTTGAGCCAAAGTTAAATGTACCAGGAGCAGTAGTTGTTGACTTGGATCCAAACAAGAAACCACCTTCAGCTGGAGCGGCGGTTTCCTTCTTTTCAGTAGCAGGTGCAGATCCAAATGAAAAAGCACTAGTGGATGGAGTGGCAGTTTCCTTTTTTTCAGCAACTGGTGCAGATCCAAATGAAAAAGCACCAGTGGATGGAGTGGCGGTTTCCTTCTTTTCAGCAACTGGTGCAGATCCAAATGAAAAAGCACCAGTGGATGGAGTGGCAGTTTCCTTCTTTTCAGCAACTGGTGCAGATCCAAATGAAAAAGCACCAGTGGATGGAGTAGCGGATTCCTTCTTTTCAGTAACAGGCTTAGAACCGAATGAAAAAGCGCCAGTGGATGGAGTACTAGATTCCTTCTTTTCAGCTGGTGCAGATCCAAATGTGAATGGGGCTGGGGTGGTGGTATCCTTATTTTGACTGGAAGTAGATCCAAATGAAAATGGAGTTGAAGTAGCAGCCTTAGGTTCGGGTTTTGTTGAACCAAATGAAAATGGAGAAGCAGCAGCTGGTTTGGATTCAGATTTAGATTCAACTTCTTCCTTCTTTTCAGTACCAGTACCAAGAGAAGGATTTGTAGTTGGCTTATCCTCTTTTGGAAGTTTAAATACACTATCCTTAATTTGTTTATTAAATTGGAAAGTTGGACCCTTTATTTCAATTTCGGAATCAGAATCAGAATCAGAGTCTTTTGGTTTAACTGGTTTTGGACCAAAAGTAAATGGTGAATTTTTAACAGTCGGTTTGGAATTAAGAGTGAATTTTGGACCTTCAATTTTAATATCATCGTCAGAAGATTCTGAATCCGAGTCTACTTCAACAACAGCTGGGGTCTTGGCTATAGGGGCAGGTGCTGGTGTAGGAGCTGGCGCGCTCACAGCAACAACTGGGGCAGCAGTTGGTACAGATGGTTTAGAACCAAATGAAAAAGCTGGAGTTGATGGTGCTGGAGTAACGGCCGGGGCAGATGGTTTTGAACCAAAAGAAAAGGATGACGTTGAAGTTGAAGTTGCTGTAGCTTCTGGTGCTGGAGCAGATGCCTTAGAACCAAATGAGAAAGATGGGGTGGAGGATGGGGTTGGAGTAACAGCCGGAGCAGATGGTTTAGAACCAAATGAAAAGGATGAGGTGGATGATGAAGTAGCAGGTGGAGCAATTGCTGCGGTTGGTGCAGATGGCTTGGAACCAAATGAAAAGGATGAAGTGGATGGAGCAGGAACAGGAGCTGGAGCTGGAGCAGCAGAAACAGCAACAACAACAGACTCTTCTTTACCTCCAACAATACTCTTGTAATAATCAATATACTTCTTTGCAATTACACTGAAATCAGCAATGGTATTAACTTTATTGGCATTTTCGATTGATTTCACAAAGTTTTCGTTTAATGCTCTGATTTTTTCATTTTTATCATCTCCATTAGTTGAAGAAGTTGGAGTTTGCAGCTGTGGCTTCTTAGCAAATGCACTGAACCCATTAGATCCAGCAAAAGAGTTGGCAGATGGCGTCGTACCATTTGAACCATTAGATCCAAACCCACCAAAGGCATTAGCTGAACTATTAGTTGCACCCGCTCGAGACTTTGGCTTTAAAATCTTTCTCTTTGCAAGAACTTCGTTAGTTGCTTGATGAAAGCCTTTGTTTGAAGGTTCCTCATCACTCGATGAAAAATCTCTTTCCATAGGATCTTTGGTAATTTGACCTCTAGCTTGTCTTTTAGACATTGTTTTTAATTTATTAATATTACCGATTTATTTATGCCTTTATTAATAAATAAAGATGGCCTTTCTTAATTCGGATATGTAGTTAACTATTTAATTAATTCGAGATGATATTATTAGTTTGTTTGTTAGTCAATTGGAAAAATTCCCATACTAATGAATCACGTGAGACCAACCTAAAACCTATATGGGATACATCTACATACAGACGTTACTAAAACATACCCAGTTCAAGAGAATATAATTTAAAAGAGAAAGGATGACAAGTGAAGCAGTAAAAAAAAAGGGGTTAATTAAATAATACTTAAGCATTCCTTTTTCTTTCACCAAAATCTTCTTTGTTTACATTGTATTAGTTAAATTCTTCCAGTGGATTTTGCAGCCATTTTTTTCCCATACAATACTACTTTTTAGTACAAATCTTCAAGGAGAACATTTGCACCATTTCGAGACATTCTAAGTATCAGGAAAATATTACAACCGAAAGAAGGGGAGATCAACTCATCGGTTGCTCTAGTCGGGTAAGTTCCAGTGGAGCGTCTTGCTTCTAAGAATGTTTATCACTTTTTTCTTATTCTTAATCTTCCTCTTCTCTGCTACATCTCCGCTAGGGCCCCTATCCGGGGAGGACGATTGCATCGAGCTTGCCTCCCTTCGGGAGAATAATAAAAATGAACTAGTTGTTACTAGTATGACTTTCCAAAAAAGGACAAGTTCGTTATAATTGTCTTCATGATGTACTAATATCCTGAGTAGATGATAATAAATGTTCACGATATTGGTACTGCTCTTTAAAGCAAGGGCTGTATCCACGAATGCGCGGAGCTCTTCTACCTTTAACTAGCCCAATTGGAAGTAGTATCATCTCCCCAAAGGGGAGCAAAGCTCAGCGCAGTTGTCCTCGCCGGATGCGCGCCAGCGGAGCGTCTAGTATTAGTTGGTGCTTCAAGAGTACAATTAATGGAACCCATATATATATATATATATATATGTGTATATGTATCATGCCCAGGTAAGTAATAATTTATCCACGTGATTATATTAGGGCTGAATCTCAAATAGTCACGAGTAGTAACGTGACTATTATGTTAAATAAAATTTTCATGGAAGATGTACTGTCTGCACTCCTAGTACAATCTGCAGTACAATTCTCAATGAATCCATCCCTCAGTGAGAGCTTGTAGGGGGCAGTGGACTGTCCTAGACTCTCTGGTAGACTCATGCCTGGGAAACTTTTCATTAGCAATAAAAAAGAAAATTCAACTCTGAATAGTTAAAATTTTACTTTCGGTATATTAAGAATCCAAAGACAAGTAAGTAGAACCAGCTGATATTCACAGAAGAGGAGAGCATTGTAATGGACGTGATTGAATCAGCGCCAGTATTTGATAAAGATGAACAGTTCACATTGTTGTTTGGGCTAGCTGAAAATTTTTCCATTTTTCCATTTTTCCAAAGTTGTAGAAACTGAGTCCCTGGCGATGGGAAAGGAGTAGCTAGAGACCACAGATAACAGGGAGGATTAATAGGGACGCTAGAGGATGTCCAGATATTATATATTTCATTGCACCTAGACACGTAGTGGTTCTGGATGTGGTCGATCATTAAAAACAACTAAGGCTCCATAGTCGAGTCTAAGAAAACTTTGATATTCTGATAATAGAATCTTTAACTACCCATAACTGAGTCGCCATAGCAATATCATTACGTTTCGTTTTATATGTGCCTCTGGACTTGCCATAAGCAAAGCTTATGTGTCTGTTTTTATTCATTCCATTCATTTTACTAACAATTTATTTTAGCATGGCTCCAAAGGTTCAACAAACCAAAGCTGCTAAGGCTGCTGCCGCTTTAGCCGGTGGTAAGAAAGGTAAGAAGAAGTGGAACAAGGGTAAGGTTAAGGATAAGGCTCAACACATGGTTATCTTAGACCAAGAAAAATACGACAGAATCATGAAGGAAGTTCCAACTTTCAAGTACGTTTCTGTTTCCGTCTTAGTCGATAGACTTAAGATTGGTGGTTCTGTTGCCAGAGTTGCCTTAAGACAATTAGAAAGTGAAGGTATCATTACCCCAGTCTTAAAGCACTCTAAGCAAGCCATTTACACTCGTGCCGAATAAATTATTTAAACAATATTATAATGAAATTTAATTAGGTGTTTATTCCAAACAAATGTATATTTACGTTAAAAAATCAATTTTTTATTCTTCAAAGAAGGATTGTAGTTTCCCAATCAACCAACCAACCAACATCTGTCGGAAGCAGGCAATAGAGTGCCGCAGAAGTGGATTGGTTGATAGTGAAGAAGAAAAAGAATGGAATAACTAACCTTTTACATAAGACGCTCCGCTGGCGCCTACCCGGCGAGGGAAACTGCGTTGTGCTCAGCTCCCTTCAGTAGTTATACTTACTTCATTGAACAGTATTAAATCTGCCGGAGGCAGGCAAGCTCGATGCAATCGGCCTCCCCCGATAGGGGCCCTAGCGGAGCGGTAAAAGGAGGAAGTAGTACTCAATCTAGTACATAAAACTCTCTACTGGCTCCTATTATATTCATTCAATTATTTACGTAGATTCTAATAAGTATTGGAAGAAATAGAATCTCTAAGTTAGTGTGTATCAGGTGAGTCCAATTATCATTTAATTAGATCTAAATTCTGAAAGAATTAGTTTGTATTTCTCTCAATGTGATTTTGATTTGTAAAAGGTTATTATTTCTAGTAAAGAATCAGAGAGTTCTTCCTATCATCATTGGTTCATTCTTTTGTAGTGTGACTTTCTTCTCTTCTTCTATCTTGGTGTTCTTGTACTTGTGAGGTGAGAGATATTGTTCTTGATTATATATATTGTGCGAATATTTCATGCATTAAATCAAAGTTCAATTGAAGAGCAAGCATAATACAGCATCACCATATAAGATGTTAGTTGGTGTTCGTTGTAGATCTGTTAAGTCATGCATTACTCCGATTAGGACTTTTTTCAATTTCCCAGGTGTTGGAGGTTCTTCTAATCAAACATACCAGATAAAGAAGAGAGTCAACTTTACTCCAAAATTGATGTACAACATTGTATCAGACGTTTCCAGATACCAAGAGTTTGTTCCATTTGTCGAGGAGTCGTTTATAAACTCCAAAGACGAGATCACAAACTCTCCAACCGAGGCTGGGTTGAGAGTTGGTTGGAAACAGTTTGATGAAAAATTTACTTGTAAATTGAATTGTACTGAAGATACATCAGTGGTAGCTGAATCGATAACTCATCTGTTGTTCGATACATTGCATACTCAGTGGACTTTCAAAGAATTGAAAAACCCTCATATAAAAACACCAAGCTGTGAAGTTCAGCTTGACTTGGTTTACTCATTTAAAAACCCATTGTACAATACTGTAACGTCAATGTTCTCTGAACAAGTTGCAAAAGTATTAATGAAAGCTTTTGAAAAGAGGGCTAGAGATTTAAAAATGAAGGAATTAAAACTTAGATAAGTCGTGTTTCTTCCCCTACCATTAAGCTGTATCTAGAAAACTGACAAACCTTCGAGAAACGTATGGACGACGTAAACGAACTCAATAGAAAAATATAGCAACATAATTTGTACATAGAATGCTATTATTTCGCCAAAAAAAAAAGTATAGAACCTAATATAGACTGATAACTACATTTATTATCCTAAGATAATCTAAAGATGAAATCATTATAGAAGAATTCTTACAGCCATGTAACATCTATATTAAAGTCAAGTCCTCGTTTGATACACCAATTGAGCGTTTTTCTTCAAAGATGCAATACAGGTCTATTAAGTACTTTAGGCGAGGTTGATTCAATCGAACTTGTCTCTGTTGAGTCGTTCCAATCTTGCTCTGCTGAGAGTTTAAGCGTATAACATCTTGAAGAAGAGCAATGCTCGATGTAATCGTCCTCGTCGGATAGGCGCCAGCTGAGAGACTTGTCTTAGCGCTCTTACTCGTTACTCATCAATGTAGATTTTCTATGTAATTTCACCTTTTCTAATTGTTTCTATTCTCGCTTCAATCAACCATTCTAAACTAGAAGAGCCAGTGGAGTTTGAATTAATATCTACATGAATTCATAAAAAAATTTTGATTATATATAATCTATAGTAAAATGTACATGTAAATAGAAATTAAATGAAATGACCAGGAATTAAACCATGACTACCAACAGTAAATTCCTTTACAAAATGATTCGGAGTCCTTAATAAGCTTGTCTCAAATTGTGGGATATCTTTGATTGTGAAGCTTCTCTTTTTAAATCCAGTAGTAGAGCTGTTTGTATTTAAACTAGCCAATGAAGTACTACTACTTGAGTTGGAAGACCCAAGAGTTCCATTGTATCTCATATTTCTAAGATATAATAAATTAAGTGGAGATAATGTAGTAGGTCTAACAAGAGTTTTGCCAACCCAAGTATCATCAGCGTTTAATGCTTTAATACAGCGAAGACAATTTCTGAGGTGCTTGGAATATGACTGATTACTAGTCGATGGTTTCCATTTATAGTCAGAAGCATGATTAAGGATTGAGAATGATGGACTTCTATGTGGTGGTAAGGAGGTTTCAGAATCTTCTTCATCAGAGTTATTTCTAAAGAAATCTTCCATTCCATCTTCATAATCATCACCATCTTGTTCATCTTCCTCTCCAACTTCAACTTCTTCCTCTTCATCGTCATCTTCATCTTCTCTCCTTACTACTTCTTCAGAATCAAATGTAAATACGGGACTTTCATCTTCTTCATCTTCCTCATCATCATCTTCATCATCATCAGCAACAACAAAAACTGGCCCGCCAGTTCTAATTGGTGCTGTTTGACTTATTTGTGAATTAATTGATGTTCCAGACATCAGAAGTTTTGACTTTATTCTTGAGAATCTACCCTTTATTGATGCAGGGGATGATGATAATGAATTTGCTGGATTGGTTTGTGAATAATTAAATACAGCATCAGATTGAGCTCTTTTCCTTCTTATGTTTCTAAAGGGATTATTAGTAACTTCATCATTTGACGTAGTATTTCTTCTACTTCTTGTTCTATCATTCAAATCTCCAGGTGCATATGTGTATCTTCTTCTACGAGGAACAGTTCTATACCTTGGGATCTCACGATCTTGTAAATCTAAAGAAATATCCTTACCAATACCTAAAACAAAATTCCAATCAACTAAGCTTGCAGTATTTTGGAATTCAAGTAAAATTTGTTCACTTTCAATTCTCAATCTCATAACATTTGCCTTTTTCTTATAATCAGATGCTAAACCAAATTTACAATGTTGCAATGTATATGATCTAATGATATTTTTTTGAGTTATCCCTAATCTTTGAATAAATTTATAAAACTCTAAATCTTCAGACGTTGTATGAGTTGAGTTTAATTCAGCCATATCAGATGATTTGTATGTTGGAGATGAACAAGTTGCTTTAAATTGAAAGATATGATTTTCGAGATTTGACGGAATTTGGTAAAAATTTAATTGAGTTGAATTTAATTCCATAATCATATTCTTCCATGATCTTGAAGTAGATGGTTCATATGGGGTAATCCATTCCGATTTTCTTGAAACTATACCAATTTTGTATACAGCTGGGGTGTATTCAGGTACAGATTCCAGTGAAAAGGCACTTTTGGCAGCTGCAGCAGAACTTGCATCCACTGGTAATGGGGTTATGATTGGATACTTTGGGCATCCTCCTGGTGGGAGTGTATCGTACGAAGGAGGGTGTACAGGGCTTGGTTCAAGAAATTGTAAGTATTCTTCTTGAGGTGAATCAAAATGGTTTGATGTAGGAGTAGATAATCCTAATGCTGTAGCCAAAGCCATGCTCGAAGGAACCGCTGCTGCTGTTGCTGCTGCACTTGATGTTGTAACACTGGATGGCTCGTGGCTTATTGGAGACCTTTGAAAGAGTGCTTGTGGTTTTGGATGAACTATTCTTGGAGTTCCATTAGGAACAAATGATGGCAGATTGTCTACTGTTGGAGTCAGTGGAATCAACGGGGTCAGCGGTGTCAGCGGGCGGGTATTTGAACTTGAACTTGAACTATTGAAAATCTTCGACGGAGAATTAGCTCTTGATGAATTTGAAGAAGATGACGAATTTGATGAAGCAAATGAAAGTTCATTTGAACCATCAAATGGTTCAAAAACCTTTGGGTTTCTTGATTTGTATTTGTAATCGTGAATCTTCAGCGACCTTATGTCTCTGGGTTGTGGAATATGGGAGTGGATCATTATGCTATGAAGGGGGCGATCTTTTCAGTACTAGTGTTAACTACCTGTAACCTTGAACTCTGGCCTTAATCTGTATATTTTTGAATTTTGGTTCTTCTCTGTTGAAGCTCCGTGGAACAAACGGTAACTGGATCGGGATAAGTTGCACTATCTAGAAAAAAAAAGATAAGACCCGATGAGATCAATGGCTGCGATAAGTTCTCTAATTAACAACCAAAATTATACCGCTAGTGGAAAGTAAAACTGTGACCTAAAATTAAAACTAAAACTAAAACAAAAAAAATAACTAAGTAACTTCTCTAAGACAGAGTAAGATCAAAAAAAGAAAAAAGAAAAAAGAGAAATAATGAAAAAATGAAAATACTGGCATTGGTGTTAATTTTAAACTATGGCACTCAATCTCATATGTCAATTGGCAGATCATCACCGCAATGAGGCTCACGAAAAAACCGCAGCCGTCAGGAGCAAACATAGGGGTTTCAACAGCCCGAAGGTTCAACCGGATGAACTAAGTATCCGACCAGCTCACCAACCATTACTTCTCTCTTCTCCTTCATCTCCTTCCTCTCCTTCCTCTGTCTCCCTTCATTCCTCTCCTTCTCCTTCTCCTTCTTCCTCGTCCTTTCTCTTTGATTTTCTGACCCACCGCTGCTGTCCTCCCCTTTGTTCTTATCTCATCGTTATCGCTGTCTCCGGCACGGGCCACACTATATTTTTTTTCAAACTACCGCGGGTCGTTCCACTACTACTACCACACTATCAATTCTCAGGCAACCACCTACTTCACCATCACTTAGACCTTGCGCTGCACTGCACTGCACTGCACTGCACATATCCTGGTCCCGAGCTTGCTGTCCCCTTTTGGTTTGTTTCAACCTCTGTTTCTGCCCTTCTATGTCCCTCTGCCCACTTGTTTTGTCTCCTATTGATCTTTACCCTTCATTCTCAAAACCTCTCCTATTTCATTTCTTTTTTAGGCTTCGGCTTCGGTCAAATGGATGGATACATAGCAAAGATTCATTTTATCTTTAAAAAGCAACTATTTGTATATCTTATTTTTCTTCTGCCTATCTTTAATCTATTGTCATGTGCGCCTTAATATCAACCAATAATTTTCTATACAACCCTCAACTTCAACTTCAACTTCATCTTCATATTCTAAAATTCAATTAGTCCTAATTAGGCTACTCAATCTCATTCACTATCTCGCTATTTGATTTGATTCAATTTGATTCGTCTCCCCCCCCTCCCGCTAACCTCGTGGCTCGACCAAAATTCATATTCATTTTATTTCTTTTCAATTGCTCTCCGTTCTTTACATTAGCATTCTGCGTCAAACTGAAATATTCTTCTATGTAATCATTTTTTATTCTCCGCAATGGTGATGTTCCTTTTCACCGTTTCCGATTCCTTCCATACATATATTTTTTTTCTTTTTCCGCGATGGCTGCAAATAATACGTATAAATATATGTATATAATTTATCATTATACAATTGCATGACGCTCCGCTGGCGCCTATCCGGCGAGGACAACTGCGTTGAGCTTTGCTCCCCTTTCGGGGAGAGAATACTCCCAGTAACGTCAAAAATTACGAATGTGGTAGCCTTGGATAAAAGTCACATAGAAGAACGCAATTGTATTATTACCAAATCATGTAAGTTTCTCCTCTAGCGCCTATCTGGTAAGGATAGGAATTGAGTTCTTTTCCTTCTTTCCTTCATTTTCTGTAAGACTAATTAGATCTCCCCGAAAGGGGAGCAAAGCTCGATGCAATCGTCCTCCCCGGTTAGGGGCCCTAGCGGAGCGGTACCAGATGATGGAAGATATTAAATACTTGATAAATAACGCTCTGCTGGCGCCTACCCGGCGAGGACGATTGCATCGAGCTTTGCTCCTCTCCGAGGAGATATTTTTCTCAATGAGAGTTAATGATTTTATTTAATTTAAATATAAAATTATGTTGGACGAGATAGGGTGATAGTAACAATATTATTTCTAAAACTGGCCGATTGTTTTTCAGAAACTTTTCTAATTGAATTAAAAATTATTTCATAATGAAAAACATGGAATGGAAGATCTGGAACAATTTGATGACGTAAATAATTCATAAATGTATTCAATTCATTTCCTTTACATTTACATTTTATTTCAAATGGATTTAATTTCTCTCTTTCTTCATCGTCACTTGAAACTCGGGATAAATTTGTAACAAAGTTATATACCAATTCTTTATATGAATCATGACGGAAAATTGAATGTAAAGAGATTTCCTTATTTCTCCATGGAGTTCTATCTATATTGACTAATCTCATAATCTCAAAATAATCACCCCCAGCAATAAATCTTGATGGCTTCAGTGAATCCTGTGACATTGCCCCAGAACTTGAAGAGGTTTTCACATATGAATCTTTACCACTATCTTCGTCAAAAATTTCAAATATAACTCGAATCAACTCAAAAAAGTTATCATGCCAATCTTTTTTCAAGGCATTTAATGGATGTAAGTAAAATTGAATCTTTTCATTCGCCTGTAAGAAATTCTTGAAAAATTCGTATGCTTCTTTACATCCATCACAATGGTCAAGATCAAGAAAAATACTATCATGATAAAAGTCTCTACACATTCTCAAGACAGTATGTGATTGATAATAATCTGGTACATGTAACTCCTTAAGCAGTTTTATAAGACTCACTGATTCAAACCATTCCCAAGTTTGCATTTCTAGTGGTCTTACGACCAGTAAAATATCAAATGGATTATAATCCTTATACGAAATTATATCCCTTGTGACTTCTACCGTAAGCTGCCTAAGCTTATTGAAAGTACCATTTTTGAAATATGTACTCAATTCTTCACGGAAATGGAAAACAGCATTCAAATTTTCATTTATTGATTGCCCATTTCTAACTAACTTGAATTTTTCAACATTGGAAACATTAAGCAGGCTAAAAAAATCATGCAAGCAACAGCATTTGTCTTCATTTAAACTAATATCAACAATAGCCTCATGACCCTTGTAAATATGATTGCAGCCGATATGTAACTTTAAGTCAACAAGTGAATCAAAATTAAACATTTGTTGCATAACCGATATATCTAGTTCCTTCTCATGTATCGAATCGTAGTTATTACTAAAGTTATAAGAACCACCCGAGAATACTTGTCCGTGAGTGTGATTAAGTGAAAGCTTCTTGCAGTGAGGGAGTAGCACCACCCCTTCCACAATCTCATCTTCTTCATTCTCTTCAATCAAAGCTTGGTGTACATTCTTTAAAAATGTTAAGCTCAAGTTTTGCTCTGATACAACTTCAAATGAAGTTAAGTACTGGAAACATTCCAAAATGTCTCTTCTTTGGGTTCTGGTTAATGCTGGGACTTTCAATGAGCTTATATCACATAGGTAAAAACTGATCCCTTTAAGTCTCGAGCTCGACAAATTAGAGAATTTAACCAAATCTCCAAAGTTTGTCAACTGCAAGTGGCTCAATTGTAACTGCGGTTCCCTCAAGTAAAACTTTAACAAATCATCATAAACAGTGACCAAGTGATTCAATGGGATGTTTCCAAAGTATAAACGCTTCAAACTCGAAGACATATTAAACCTTCTGTTCCAGGAGTTTAGCTTGAATAACACAAACGTGATGTCGTCACACAATAACGACTCAATCCTTCCATGATTTTGGCATGACTCCTGTAGCGTTCTCTCAAGGAGTCTTATGGAACTATCAGAGCTCAAGCTCGACCGAACAATTGTCCACGTGTAAAACGCAGAGTTTACAACACCATCGTATTGATCGTCAAAATAGCCATATGCTTCCTGGATCGGGAAGGTTCTTTCAGTGATGTATAGATTTCTGTACAAGCTGTCTTTGGTGGCCCGAGCCAACTCCTTACTTGTATGAGACAAGCATACTTTATCTAGCTGGGTGAGATGCGAGAAGATTTGCGTGTGTATATGCGAGGGAAGGTCAAGAAAATGCATTGATCAACCGTAACCGGAGAATCATACACAAGGCAGTAGTAGTTGTAAAGTGGGGTGACCGTATTCTCTTTGGAAATAATGATCAAGATATGTATATGTGGGATTGGGTGTGCGCGATAGATTACATACATACATGTATATAATAGTCGCATCGCACATATTGAAATATCTCCTACTAGTCAGCACTCTTTTCTTCAACATACACATGTCCCTCACTACCTTGGAACAAACGAAGCTGTTGCTATCGTCCTCCTCTTTAACCAACGAAGAGTTGTACTTGCAAAATTTGACTGCTTTGGGAACATTGGTTGCAAAATCAGCAAACGATGAATCTTTCAGAGTATCCTTAGTTGAAATCAAAGCTGATGCTGTGCTCACAGAGATTATAGACAATTCCTTCACAAGCTCGGAGACTTCACTGATTAATTACTACATCCGTATATTTAGAGGATGTTTGCTTTTGCTCCGAAACTTAGCGTCTACCGAAATCGTAAACAAAAGGTCATCTTCGACTGTTATATTCTCATTATTAGAAAGTTTACAAAGGTATTCCAAGTTGGAGAAAAACCACGAATTCCACTGTGCCTTGTTGGTTTCCTACTTTCAAGCCTTGTCCAATGTAAGCAGTAGCAGTGGTAGTCCCATAATAGAAGAGCTGAAAGCTTCAGAGTATATTTTACTTGTTGAACATGTGAGCTTACCGTATGTCATCGACAACAGCAGCGAGTTGATCCACCCGTTTGCTGTACTATTACAGAACACTTTTGTCTCAGAGTCCGAGCCATTATTTCAGCTTTTAAAGGAAAGTCCCGCTAGCGGTGACAGTACATCACATCTTGTGGATTGGACTGTACGACAATTTGATCTCATGGATATCGATAACCAGTTAGGTAAGTCAGACTTGGCCTTACTTGCCTTTGCTCAGCAGGTCGTCACTCACGAGAGTTACAATAAATACCTTCACCGAGTGTTTGTTGCATCCCGTTCTGATTTTACTAAAATCATGGACTTTAATCAGATCGTGGTAACTTCGAGGGACGACTGGGATAACTTTCAGACCACTTCACTTCTTGCTTGGATATATGACTTCTTCAAAACCTTTTCCAAATTAGCACAAGAGATCCTTCCTAAACAAGAATATAACGAACATGATTTACTGTTTATTCATGCAAATTTAATTAAACTACTTGACTGCCTTTCAGATTTAGGGAAATTTAACAACGCAAGGCAATTCTTAGAACACTACGATGCACTTGCTCCTTTGATCGAATTATTAAGATCGGTTCAAGATAATGTTGCAAGAAAGACTTTGAAAAAAGTTGAACCAGCCAATGATGCTGCAACTACTTCTAAATCATTCCCACAGGTTAAATCTCTTATTATTGAGATTATTTCGTATATCGCCCACGAATCATTTGAAATGCAAGAAAAGGTTAGAGAGTATCATGGTTTAGAATTAGTTTTATCAAATTGCATGATAGATGAAAATGATCCATATATCAAAGAAAGAGCGATTGTTTGTGTAAAAATCTTACTAGATAAAAACCCAGGTAATCAATCGTTTGTTGCACAATTAGAAGCAAAGCAAACCATTGACGATGATGCCTTGAGAGAAGTTGGTTATGAGGTTGAAATAAATAATGGGAAAGTTGAGCTTAAAAAGACTTAAGCCCACAAAATAATAGACATATTTTATTTACATTTCTTGTAGACTTAAAGTGATTTTTTTAAGAAGTGGAAGACGAAATCAAATAGTAAATTTTAAAAATTGTAAAATGACACGTCTTAGGAATCTTGGATCTGTAAATACAAAGAAGTGTTTTTATTACAGTATATATTCAGTGTTTCATTTTATATGTGGGTAATTAATTACAAGAATTCAAATGTAAATCTAGTTGCTTTCTAATTGCTTAATGATAGTGGCCTTGACCTTGGCAAGAGAAGCTTCGTCAACGAGAGTTATTCTCTTTTCCTTAGTACTTAATGCCTTTAATTCGGCTGGAAGAACATCCTTATCAAAACTGTAACCTTCAACACCATTTAATGATTGGTTAACAACATCAGCAAACTTGGCTGGGTGAGCAGTTGAAAGAGAGATATATTGGATAGATTTGGAAGCAGATTCCGCATCTCTGGCAATGTTTCTGTAAGAAGTGGCAATACCAACAGCAGTGTGTGGGTCTAAGACATACTTTTCAGAGTTGGAAAGATAAGTCTTCTTAATTTGTTCAGAAGTTTCTTTGTCATCAATTCTTTCAGAATCAAAGTCCTTTCTGGCAGCAGCGATCACTTCTTCTGGGACGGTAACGGTACCAGTTGACTTTAACTTAGTCATCCATTCATTTAATGTGGAACCAGCCTTAGAGTCATCACCATTAGCGATAGTGTTTCTGGCTAAGTACCATAATAATCTTTCAAAATTAGATGAGATTAAAATATCCATAGCTGGAGAAGCAGTAGCCTTAACTTCACCATCAGCTGGCTTTTCATATCTACCAGTCTTGAGGAATCTGTCTAAGATATCGTTTTCGTTGGTAGCAATGATTAATCTATCAATTGGAAGACCCATTTCCTTAGCAAAGTAACCGGCGAGGATGTCACCAAAGTTACCAGATGGAACAACAAATCTAACGGCAGCAGCAGCATCTGAAGAGAGCTTGTTGGTTAATTGGAAGTAAGAGTAGAAGTAGTAGGTCATTTGGGCTAAGATTCTGGCCCAGTTGATAGAGTTAACAGCACCAACATGGTACTTTGAGTTGAATTCTTCATCTCCAAAGATTTGCTTAACAATGTCTTGACAGTCATCAAAGGTACCCTTGACGGACAAGGTGTGAACGTTGGCATCTTCAACGGTGGTCATTTGTTCTTCTTGGATTGGTGAGATACGACCAGTTGGGTACAAGATGAAGACAGAAACGTCCTTCTTACCTCTTAAACCGTAAATGGCGGCGGAACCAGTGTCACCACTGGTAGCTCCAACAACGGTGATGGTGTCTCTCTTTTCTGGGTCATCAATACCGTGGTTCTTTCTGGTAAGGAAGTATTCGAACAAGTTACCAACGAATTGTAAGGCAACATCCTTGAAGGCATACGTTGGACCGTGGAACAATTCCAACAAATACAAGTTGTTTTCAGCGTCTAATTCCTTGATTGGGGTGACATCGCTGTGTCTGAAAGTGGAGTATGAAGCCTGCACCAAACGTCTCAAGTCGGTGTCTGGAATTTCAGCTGAGTCGATGTATAATCTTAAGATTTGGTAGGCAAGCTGTTGAAAGGATAAATCCTTCCATTCAGTTAAGAAATCAGCAGGTAACTTTGGAATCTGGGATGGAACGAATAATCCACCATCCTTGGCCAAACCGGTCATAACAGTTTCCTCAAAGGAAAGAGCTTGGTCCGAGGAAGTACGGGTAGATCTGTATCTAGTAGACATGTTTAAATTGTTAGTTATATGAAGGATATAGCTTATGGTTGTGGTGTTCACTATATACTATGTACTCGTGGGTGGTGGGTTTCAGCCTTTTAAACTAACCATCATTTCCGTTTCCGGCATCCTGCATGTGTGCTGAAAAAAAAAGTATGAATCACACAACCTATATACAGGAATTTTGCAGCCATTTAGAACCTGACAGCTCGGACGCTTGAGAAACCAACAACTACCATAATTGGTGATAGGAGCAATTATCCTTTTGTATCATAACTAATAATATTACTATACTGTTGTTGAAAGAAATCAATTCTAGATTTCTTTACTAAATTTATGAATCGAAGAATTGGTTTAATTATCCAATATACTCAAAATGATTTGTTATTTAAACGTATTATGCCTGTACGACTAATCGGAAGTCCCCGAAGAATCGTTTTTTTCCGGATATGACCCCTATTGGAAGGTTACTTTGCTAAGAAAATATATAATACAAACAAGGAAAGACGCTCTGTTGGCGCCTATCCGGCGAGGACGATTGCATCGAGCTTTGCTCCTCTTCGAGGAGATTTCACTTCTCAAAGCTATCCCAGTAGGGCTAGGAGGACGACCGAAGGGAGACAAGCTCGATGCAATCGTCCTCCCCGGATAGGGGCCCTAGCGGAGCGGCAACAGATAAAGGAAGAAAACAAGTAAATACAAGATACAAGAAGTTCTGCTGTTTCTTCTTTTGAAGACTTAAACTTGCATTAAACCAACTGAAGAATTACCTTGCATAATGATTATTGAAAATTTAAGTAGCCTCAATACAAGATTATCATAGATGCACATATTGAAGAGGATATTGGAATCTTAGAATCGTATACATTGTTATTGATGATACAGGATAATTGGAGTAAAGGTGGTAATTGGTTTAGGTTAGCTGAATCATTGATAGGGTCGGGTCGGTAGTTACTCCACATACTCTTACCTGCAGTCATTTGAGGGCATTGAAAAATGTGAAATTTTTCGGCTTTAAGTAAAACACATTTGGAATTTATTGACTTTAGTTGAAGACAATAGAGGAAGTGAAAAATTGGGAGAAATGATGATCAGAGTCAATATACGACGTTCTTATTACCAATGGAGCAAACCTAGATTTGTTTCAATAATTGAGAACGGTAGTGCGGCACTTATAGAGAAGGGAAGACAACAAGAAAAGAGCACGAGCAATTCCGCAGTGGGTTCAACTACTGCCACTTCAATTGAATCGAGCCATCTCTCGGAGCTTGTTGGGAAGAACTTTACTGACTTGAAATTTGCCTTTGGCTATGGGTCTGGTGTGCTTAAGCAGTCCGGTTACTCGAAGGACGATGTTCCTCAGGTTGATATGATCTTTGGTACTGGTAGCAAGGTTGGAGAATGGCACAGCCAGAATCTTGCTAGGAACTCCAACCACTACTCAGGGTTGAAGTACTTCGGTGGCTCAAAGATGATCCTGCTAGTTCAGGGGATGGGTGCTGGGATATACTTCAATCCGTACGTCCCAATTGACGGGAATATGATCAAGTATGGTGTCTCTTCACTGGAGAATATCGTTAAGGATTTGTGCGAGTGGTCAAGCTTGTACCTAGCTGGTCGGTTACAGAAACCAGTCAAGATACTAGTAAAGAATGAAAAGATTGAAGTGGCCAATGACTTCAATTTACAACTGGCTATCCATTTGGGCACACTACTAGAAAGTATTCGTCCTACTTCCGCACATTCCTCATCATATATCAATTCGGGTCTCTTTGAGACTATAACTTCCTTGTCGTATATCGGGGATTTCAGAATGATAATTGGTGGTGAAAACCCAAACAAAATTAAGAATATCGTTTCAAAGCAATATGATAATTTCAATAACTTGTATGAACCTTACTTAAATGAACTCTATCAGGGAAACGTCATAAACCATAAAACTGGTGAAATCACCTTATCTGAAGAAGACAAACATAACGCAATTAAATCATTACCAATGAATTTCCAAAAAACTTTCTACAATAATCTAAACTCTGTAAATTATGGGGATTCTAATTTTTTACATAAGAGACTTATCTATACTATAAAGTCAATCGTCAGGTATCCATCTATAATTCAAATGTTTAAGGGACTGTTAACTGCTGGAGCTGTCAAGTCAATAAAGTATGCATGGGAGAAAAAGAAAAAGAATATGAACCGCTAAAAAAAACAAATAGTGACACTTTGATACTTTTGTATTTAATGTTGTTGAAAATATAAATACTACTATCATTATTATCATTATTATCATTATTAATGTTATTATTGTTATTGTTATTGTTATTATTATTATTATTATAATTATTATTCAATTTGTGTAATGCAATGAAATTGCCTTTTTGATAAAGTTAGGCATTAATAATACATAGTAGAATGATTTTATAGGTGGGAATATTGCATCGATATGCAACGACCATCTTCTTTAAAAATGTTTATTTAATGTGTCGAGAATTTTCTCGTCATTATCATTGTACCGTCGTATTGGAGGGGTGTCGAGTACATTATGCAAGGTTGGTTTATGTGTAGTAAGAGGTTGCTGATGTTGATTATGATTATGATGATGCTGCTGCTGCTGATGATGATTTTGATGTTGATGATGTGGTTGGGGTTGAAGGTGAAGATGTTGATTTGATGAGATATGTGGTTGTGAGTGAACAAGTTGTACTTGATGGACCGGTTGTACAATCGCTTGAACGATTGGAATTGCTTGTGGCTGTGGTTGTGGTTGTGCTTTTTGTTCTGGATATGGAATTTGTTGTTGATGTATAACTTGAGGGATTGTATGAATTGAACCGTTATAAATATATGACAATATATTATCTTGATAAACGTTTGGACTCAATTGTAAAAAACTTAAGCTTGGATGCTGAGAAGGAGTGGGCAAGATATGAGGTGGGGATGGAGATTGTGATAGAGACAGTGACCTTGAATGATCATCACTGCTAAGATATGCAATCAAATGAAATCTTTGATTCTGTTTAGTATTTAAACTGAACGATTGCTTTATCAATCCACCTGGTTTGGGAATTGTATCTGATTTATTATCTAATTCAGTATATATTAAAAATGGACCCAGAGCCTTTGATGCACTCCATATTTTCCCATCAGTCCAACGTTTCAATCCACATTCAGTTTCGTTCCATATATAGACCAAATTAGGTCTAATTAATTCACGTTCATATTCATTTAATCTTTTGTTGACACTAGATAATGTACCAATACGAACTCCTTCTATGAGCAACACAGCATCCTTGAGCGTGTTTACAGTTCCTTGGAAAGTTTCCTTATTGTAAGAACTGAACATTAATAAAAAAACCCCCAATGAAAGTAGAACCAAAAGTTTAAGTGTTCTGTTGTAATATTATTATTATTAGTAGTATTATTAGTATTAGTATTATTATTATTTTGATTTTGACAAAATAAATTTTGATTTTGACAAAATAATAAAAAAAAGTTGTATTTTTTATGATACCTTTTTTAGTTTATGATGTATTTGTTGGATATATGTTGAAGATTATTTCTCTTCGGCAAATCACTATTAAAAATTGTTTTTCAAAATTGTTATCGAAGTGATTTTAAAACCAGAAATTTTTAAACTTATGCAGAATATGTGAACCCTAAGGATGAATAATTCCTTCTTTCACTAAATAATTGGTGGTACAATTTGATAAACTGAAACTGGAACTGAAATTAAAATTGATATACCGAGACAGAAACCGAGACAGAAACCGAGACAGGAACTGAGACAGAGATAGATAGAATCTGATATGAATGAAAATTGAAATTGAAAATTGTATTTGAAATTTGAAATTTGAAATTTGAATTTGAATTTGAATTTGAATTTGAATTTGAGATTAACTGATTGGTGACGGAGGTGGGGCTATGACTGAGGACAAGATAAATATATGACAGATAGATAGGTAAGTAAGTAAGTAAGCAGATGGACAGATATATGACAGATAGATTAAAAAACAGACAACAGACAAATGGATAGACTTAAATAAATTAATATGACGGAGTTGATGTCAATATCTTCAATCTTATGTTGGAAAAGATAGATAAATGGACCTATTGATATATTTCTAAGTATGTCCTTTAGTTACTCGAGCGCTTCAATTGTTAGACAAGCAGTAATGTACCATAAGTAACTACGCGAACAAAACACTTCCTTCCTCTACTTAGCGTATCTAGAACACCTCTACTTGAAATATAGTAATAAACAAGCAGAAAGAAGAAGAAGGAGAAGAAGAAGAAGTAGGACGTAAGAAAAGTGCCCGAAAGGAAAAAAGTATGGAGGTGGAATAATTAAGAAAGCAGAAAAAAAAAAAAAAAAAAAAAAAAAAAAAAAAAAAAAAAAAAAAAAAAAAAAAAAAAAAAAAAAAAAAAAA
>JANIVZ010000057.1:0-94897 GCA_030578175.1 Dujonia santamariae
ACTATTAAGATAAGGCTAACCCTCATTAACCACAATCCATTGATAAATGAACCTGGCTTTACCACAAAGACTCTTTCTTGAAGTTGACATCAATTGATATTATGAAATATGGGGGAGATGAGTGCCATAGATAATAGAGATCTCAGTCCTACGTCTTATGCAGGGAACCCGCCGTAGGAACGTGCGACAATAAGGTTTACTTTAAGATGAGAGAAAAATATTAAAGATAACTCTCGAGATAAAAACAAAAGGTTAACTACTACAAACTCCATTCCATTGAAGAGAAAAGGTATTTTACAAAACCGATAGCATCTCCTCTTCTTTCGTTTCTAGATTTTTTTGGTTTGTTTGTTTGTAATTTGTATGATGGGAAGTGCAATTCTGATACCCAAGTTATTGACTTTATCCGTCCTTGTTGCTTTAGCTTATAGACAAACGCTTGTTGAAACTTACAATGCATACGTCGTCAATTCTGCTGAACAACCGATAATATATTCTGCTACCAAGGAGGCAATTGATACACAACCGGCAGATTATATAGATTCGCTCAAGAAATTGGGGCTTACACCAAAGGAGTCGGTTACTATACGGGACCCAGTTACTGGAGCACATAGGAAGATTAAGGGCAGGTTCCTACATATAACTGATATCCATCCAGATCCTTACTACAAAGAGGGCTCTGATATTACCGGAGTCCAGGTCTGTCATGGGGGAGTAGGTGAAGCATCCAAGTATGGTGATGCGTTTGGCGGATGTGATTCGCCTATGGCGTTGATGAACGATACTATCCAGTGGGTGAACGATAACTTAAAGGATAAGATAGATTTTGTCATTTGGACGGGTGATAACATCAGACATGACAACGACAGAAGATTTCCGAGACTGGAGATGCATATTCTTGATATGAATCAGCAGGTCAGTGACTTGATGTACAAGACCTTCAAGAATGAAAAAAACTTGGATGACCCAAGAGATATGTTGGTTGACGTAATCCCATCGTTAGGGAATAATGATGTATACCCTCATAATTTATTCGCTCCAGGACCTACATTACAAACCAGAGAATTCTATAGAATTTGGTCACCATTTGTACCACAATCTCAATTGCATACATTTAATAAGGGTGCATATTTCTTTCAGGAAGTAGTTCCTGGAAAGTTAGCGGTACTTTCCATAAATACTTTGTATTGGTTCCAATCAAACCCTTTAGTTGATACCTGTGATAGAAAGAAGGATCCAGGGTATGCGTTGTTTGTGTGGCTTGGAGCTGTACTTAAAGAATTGAGATCGAGAGATATGAAAGTCTGGCTTTCAGGTCACGTTCCACCTAATGAGAAGAATTACGATATTTCTTGCTTAAGGAAGTACATTATTTGGAATCATGAATTTAGGGATATTATTATAGGTGGTGTTTATGGACATATGAACATTGATCACTTTATACCATTGGATCTGAAAGCTGCGTACGACAGTTTAAAAGGGAAATATACGGAATCTAAGGAAATCCAAGATTTTGAAGTTGACGAGTTTGACATCGATGAAGAAGATTCAGATTCAGATTCAGATCAAGATCTCGAAGATGATTTTGATAAAACTCTTGAAGATTTCTACCACCAGTGGAATGTAACTATATTTAATGATTCCCTTGATGAAACTTCAAATGGAGCATTTTATGAACCTCAATTCAGTATTGAAGGTGGTGTTCCATATGGGAAAGTTGATTATCTTAATAATCTTCGTGAAATATACTACGCAGCAATTAAGAAATCGAAAAAATCAGGTAAAAATGGTGAAAGATATTCGATTGCTCACGTTACAGCTAGTGTTGTACCTACTTTTAACCCAGGTTTAAGAGTTTGGGAATATAATATCACAGGATTGGCTGATAGTGTAAACACCGATCAAATACAATATGCACCATGGGATGTTTTTTTCAGTGGAGTTGATGCATTTGTTGAACTGCAAATTGAAGAAGAAGGAGATGATGAAGATCTTGAAACTCCAATTTCAGTAATGAGCAATGTAAACATTCTTAAAAAGGACAAGACTATTCCAAAGAAAATGCCAAAGGACTTACCATTAGGTCCAGGCTATACTCCACAATTATTCACCCCAGAAAGATACGTTCAATATTATGCAGATTTGAAGGGCATCAATGGGGGATCTAAAGAATTTGGATATGAAATTGAATACTTCACTGATGACAAGACGGTTTACGATATGGAAAATTTGACCGTAGAAGAGTGGCTCAATCTTGGCAGAAGATTGGGTAAGCCAGTCAAGACAAAGACTGAAGTAAATAAAAAGAAGTCGAAGGGAAATAAGAAAAAGAAAAATAAAAAGAAGGATAAAGAAGCATTAAAGTTAGAAAACCTTTGGAGACATTACCTTAAGTACAGTTTTGTCAGTTCAAATTATGAAGAAATGGAATTATCAAAACGTAATACATAGTATACTATACTAGGATTAATATATATATATAAATTTTTAAATAACAGCGTAGAGAAAATTAGTTAGATGCAAGTAAGGAACTAAAAGAATGCAAGATATATAAATATTAATGTATGGAAAGTTGACAACGGCAGTTATTACTATATAGTTGTGTCTAGTTTTATTTTTACCTACTTTTTAAATGACTCTGTCACTCAACAGATATGTTAGAACAATATTCAAGATACATCATGAATTACTATGTTCAAAATCCCACTAATAGCTATTTTAATTTACCTTTTTTTAACCTAGCAAGAGCATGTTTTATAACTTCATGTTGTTAGAGCAAGCTATTTGCAGCCAATAACTTTTCCACTTCCCCACGTGATCAAGGGCTATAACCCTGACTCATTACTAAAATAGCAAAAAAAATAATATTTTTCAGTGAAAAAAAAAATTGTTACTACCACCCATTCGGAGGAATCTCTGCTAGGTGGAAAAAAAAGAATCCACCTTACTCTTAATAAAGACATTCTTTTCTAGCTTTTCTCTGTATAGTACCATTAAATTCCTAACGTCAATCTATATTAAATAAAGTCGAAATGGGTGGTGTCCGTGAAAAGAAAGTTGAATACTTTTCCAAGTTAAGAGAATTATTAGAAGAATTCAAGTCCATCTTCGTTGTTGGTGTTGACAATGTCTCCTCCCAACAAATGCACGAAATCAGAAAGGCCTTAAGAGGTGATGCTGTTGTCCTTATGGGTAAGAACACCATGGTTAGAAGAGCCATCAGAGGTTTCTTAGCTGACTTACCAGAATACGAAAAGTTATTACCTTTCGTTAAGGGTAACGTTGGTTTCATTTTCACCAACGCTGACTTAAAGACCATCAGAGATGTTATCACCTCTAATGTTGTCGCTGCTCCAGCCAGAGCTGGTGCCGTTGCTCCAGATGATGTCTGGATCCCAGCTGGTAACACCGGTATGGAACCAGGTAAGACTTCTTTCTTCCAAGCCTTAGGTGTCCCAACCAAGATTGCCAGAGGTACTATTGAAATTGTCTCTGATGTTAAGGTTGTTGAAGGTGGTAACAAGGTTGGTCCATCTGAAGCTACCCTTTTAAACATGTTGAACATTTCTCCATTTACCTACGGTATGTCTGTCGTTCAAGTTTACGACAACGGTCAAATCTTCCCATCTTCTATCTTAGATATTACTGATGATGAATTAGTTAAGCACTTCGTTTCTGCTATTAACGTCATTGCTTCTATCTCTTTAGCTGTTGGTTACCCAACCTTACCATCCGTTGGTCACTCCGTTGTTAACCACTACAAGAACGTCTTAGCTTTATCTATTGCTACTGACTACACCTTCGAAGGTTCTGAAGCTATCAAGGACAGAATTGCTAACCCAGAAGCTTACGCTGCTGCTGCCCCAGCTGCCGCTGCTGCTTCTTCCGATGCTGCCCCAGCTGAAGAAGCTGCTGCTGAAGATGAAGAATCTGAAGATGATGACATGGGATTCGGTTTATTCGATTAAACAGTTTAGCTCCCACTAAATTGATTTAAGAAAATAAAATAAAAAACCGAAGTCTGTTTTGAGTTATTAATTTAATTTTTAATATATTTCTTCTAAAAAAACCCTCTAATTAAATGTAGCTTTTCTCAGTAATTATATGACGTTCGACATTCGCCGATTGCAATGTCCTTGAGGGGGACAACCACCCATGAACTCTCATTTCTATTATTATCTCTTCTCAAGAAAACGCTAAACTGTGTGGATTCTGACTTTTAAAAATGTGATGGCTGTAAAGGTAACTAGGCATACGTGACATTGTTCAGTGTATTCCAGCTTTCAACAAACTTATGTGAATACTACCGTCATATTGGCTTTAAGACTGTTGCCCTGCATTCCTACGCATTTGACGCTGCCATGTCTTGTTTAGGTGTATGTCCTGTACCCATGAAACAATAATTGTTGACCCACATGCAGGCAGGAACATGTTTTATAACCTCTACAAATTTGCAGCCATTTGTGGAGCAATTTGAGTACAGAACTACATAAAGATATTGTATTTAGAATAAGGTAAATCTTTTCCATACATCGTATACAAATGTCTTCTAAACACTCAACTAGTACTATTGGATACCCGGAAGAATTTTATGATACGAAAGTAAATCTATCGTATGTGTTCGCAAAGTTAACCACAATCTTTGATGATGCACCATATGATTTTACCGATTCAATTAAGGCCATTCATTCTATGTTAACGTTATTTAGCTTACTGACAACTCTCATAAAGTCAGATGATAGGCTTAAAAAATCATTCATAAACTATTTGCATCCCAGAATGGCAAAGTTATTGGATAAGGTTGTAATCAAATCAGTGTTAGATTCAATAATTATTGAGAAATGGAAAGTTAATGATTTCACCGCCAGTGACTGGAAGGTAATTGAGCATTTCTTATCTGAGATATACTTATACATAGAATTCACTGGATATCAAGTACCATTGGGTAAATTATTGGAAGTGTTAGATAGGTTGAACATCATTTGCACTCAGCATATGAAAGTGACTCCAGACGTCATTGGTAAGGGTATTTTAAAGTCAAAGCATATCAGAGAGGAAGATAATGCAGAAGAAGAAGAAAGCCTCAACAAGGAAGACCAGTTGATGTTGGGTATTGAAAAAATTATTAATTATTACTTACTTTGTTGTACAAAGAATGTTAAGGTGCTTGAATACTTATCATCAAAGTATTTGAACAATGATTTTAGAAGTTCCAGAAAGTATAGGCAAATCCTAATGTATATTGTTCAGTGGTATGAAGAAATCTTGAAAAATCCTAGTATTGTTAAATCTGATGGGTTAGATAAAATTGAAGAATTGAGGGATAAGTTGATAGATATTGATGGTAAAAACGTCTTAAGTACTCAAGTTTTGACCATTGTAATTCATCTTAATAAATTATTAATGATTATTAAATATTTCGAAAAACTATCACCAGTGATTATAACTCTCCCAGAAACTACCTCAGTATTTACATCGACTCCATCACCTATATCAATATCAGTTAATGACGTTTTGAACGAATTAGAATCTCCCAAATTATCATCTCAGTCTATCAAAAGGAACTTTAATTTTACAAAGTTTAAGAAAATGTTTAAAAGGAAGGGATTAGATGAAGCTTCTATAAGAAATTTGAACGACGGGGGAAATAGAGGTGCTTGAATCTAATCTAAGTAGCTTGTCTGATGAAAATTGTGTATTTGCTGCTATATTAAATAGATATAACGCAGGTTTATTTAAAAATTAAAAATTACTATATGTACAGGTTTCTGATGTGATATGATATGATATGACTATTTGATATCAAGTGACTCTAATCTCTTGGTCTGATGAGTTCCTTGACTTCTTCGTATACAACCTTTGGTTGTTCTACTTCTGGTTTCTTTATGTGTTGAGTCAACTTAGAAGGCTTTGGCCATTGTTCAGGTAATAAACCAGCTCTCTTGAAGAGGAATCCCACACGATCAGAAACTTCAGCTCCAACACCTAACCAGTACTTGGATCTATCAAAGTCAAGTTCTATATGCTTATATGGTTTTACCTTGTTTGCTCTTTCTTCAGCTGATAATGGGATAGGAACAGGGTTATAGGTACCCAAGACTTCGATTGGTAACTTATTACGACCAGATCTTTGGTTGGCAACCACTATATTGTACATTGGCTGGAATTTTCTACCAAATCTAGCTAATCTAATCTTAACTGGCATTATGATATTATTAGGTTTATTATTGGTGGATAGTTAATGTATGTTAATGAAGTTGATTTTTTCTTTAAATTTTTCATACCATATTTGATGTCTTGAGTTGAAAAATTATTTTGAGGCGCACACGAAAATATTGTCTATGGTGGAATATTTTGCAGCCAATTGAAGGCAAAGATGTACAGCCATAAAATCAAGGAAATGGAGGGAGTTCATTGCAGATGAATAATATATAACCACATTTATCTTTAATTTATGTTCTATATTCTTTTTTTTTTAAATACCTATCAACACAGCCTTCAAATATGTTGAAATATTCAGAAGGTAGATACAATGAGTTGATGAGTTTCACCAATTTATTTAGAATTACTTCATAATTGTTCGTCAGAAAATCCTCTAGAGACCTCTGAAGTGGGCTTTTGATAAAATAGGAACTTTTCATCTTTCCCAAATTTTCAAGTATACCATTAGCAATGAATCGAATAATTGCAGAATTCTATTCAAGCCTCGTTTAGAGAAACTTGATAACAGTAAAAAGATGTTTCAAAATGTATTTCAACTGCTTATTTTGTGGAAATATAGTAGATTTGAAAAATCGTTCAACAGAAGTATAACCTGGATTTAATGTTAAACCCCATCATTAATTGTATTTAATTTTTCGAATCAATGGATTCAATGTACCCCCAACATTGGCAGTTTTTGACTTCAAATTGTATTTCAAACATGCATAACCTGCGATACATCACCATTGGGATATTGTTGTCCCAGAAATAATTGCGTACTCTCCGGACCTATAGCTGCCTACCAAACTGTTTACAAATTTATGTCGAAACAAATCGCACAACTAATCCTCCATCTTTAAGCAGTCAATCCAGTCGAGTTCTCTTATCAGAGGATGCTTAATACGATTACCAACTCTTTTATCGTTCTTGCCATAAACCAAGAGACTATAAGACTCTAGGACAATGTTTAAAACATCTAAGATGTCACCGTAGTAAATATTTACAACTAAACATTTCAAATATTCAAGCGCACTCATATGCCAACTTTTGTATAGAAAGTGTTATAACCTCTAAAAGTAGCCCACAAAATTC
Source organism: Dujonia santamariae (assembly GCA_030578175.1). Lineage (NCBI taxonomy): Eukaryota > Fungi > Ascomycota > Pichiomycetes > Serinales > Debaryomycetaceae > Dujonia > Dujonia santamariae. The sequence continues at coordinate 7,294 of JANIVZ010000057.1, forward strand.
TAAACATTAGAATTAAAATTGCACGGACACTAATTAAATACCGTAAGCAAAGTAAAGTAAAATTCATAAATTTTCTTTAAAACAAGTCGAAGGAATGTTTTCCCTAAACCTTGGTCCACATCTCGTTTATAAATCTACTCGCTTATAACTTAGAGAGAAGAAGAGAGAGTTAAAGAGCTTTAACTCTCTCTTCTTCAAAAATAGATCCTCAAGCAATCATTATTCTTTAACAGAAATTACACACAAATACATACATTTCCACTCTTTGTAACCTTGATATATGACTACTTAATTATCCTATAATATTTTACTAATACAATAACCCCTTCGTATTGGTGGAAGTAAATCCGAAATTTCACACTATTAAACTAATTAATTGAAACAAGACTTATAAAAGTACCATTTCCACGTCTTTTCCCGACGTAAAGGATTAGTTTGAATTTTTATATGAATCCGATTAACGTCAAGATGTCGACCATCACCATTGAATAAGTTCATAAAATAGGTATTATCATATTTTTTCTTTTTCTTTAACCATGGTAGTATCGAATTCATAGTTTGAAACTTCAAACAATCTTCTTGATCATCTCCTCCAAAGGTTTCAGTACTTTGACAATTAAAGACCATATCCAGAATTAATAAAATCCTATAAAATGAACTCATTAATTCCATCACGTTAATTTCCAGTTTCGATATTACTGGAAAGTCTATAATAGATTCTTCCCACCCTGAAAAAAGAGAAATTATCAAATTCATCAACATAACAAGAAACTTCACATTCGGATAGCGAGCTTTCAAAGTACTTACGAAAATTCTGTAAGAACTTGCAAAGGGAATCCAATCTTGAAATAGACCGGTCAGTAAATACTTGTTTAATAATCGTTCAAGGTTATATTCTTCACCTGCCAAAAACCTACGAGGGAATATCATAAGTATTTCTAAGAAAGCATCGAGTAACTCCACCGTAGTGAAAGGGTTAAATAACGACAACTGAGATTGCTTTTTGAAGAAGTCCTTAATGTTTGCATTTGGAGGATATATTTGATTTGAGAGCTTCTTTGCTAAAATTTCATTCATCGGATCTATTCGAAGATAGAAATGTAAAACTTTATCATTTAGACCAGCAATTTGGTCATCTATTGCCTTGTCACCTTTCTGTTTTATCAACTCATCGTAGCTAGCCGCAATCTGATTATAGTCAGAGAATATTTCTTCACTTAGCCTGTCTCTACGTACCCCAATTGATGAGTCAATCATCTTCAAACACTGGATCAAATCAAGATCGCTTTTGGAAAGAAAGTCATCTAAACTTTGAAAGCCAGGGGGACATACTTTGACATCTCGTACTAACACAAGGTTATCAGCTTTAAGAAAAATCTTTAGTACCATAATTATATCTACCAGATATAAATTAATTAATAAAAATTTAACGTACTCTTGGAGTACATTTCCCTTGTACAAAGCATTTGACCGATAATAATTCATCAAGTATTTTAACATTTCTTTGAATTCCACTTTAATAAATATCCACATCCTATCATAGAATAGCTCAACTTCCTTCTTAGTCAATGTGCTGTCGATCTCATCATTCAAGTCCCTATATTTTGAAAACATGTATATCAAGGTTTTGAGCTTTTCAATATTATATCCTGGTGGTGATTTCTTAAGCCCAAGTCTCACATAAGCCCTTGGGAGAAACTGTTCTCTATAAACCATAAACTCACAAGTTGACACCAATATATCCAATGAAACATAATGATTCATTCCCACCTAAGCAACTACTTGAGAAGTATTCTAGAACTTGACTTCGTAGTTTGATCTGATTTGATATTTCAATATTAAAAAATTTAGAACAGTACATATATAGGATCTTCGCACTGTATAGTAACACTCCTTCTATAACTTCTTACAGTACATTTCTCTCATGCTACACTTATTTTATATATCTATGCTTATATTGTTATAATTCTACTATACAAATCGGGTTTTGCGTTTTATCTAAAGCTTCTTTCTGGCCTTAAATTTTTGCTTTGGCTTTGAAATACTTCCCTTTCCTAAAAATTTCTTTGGTTGAACTCTTGAACCCTTCTTTTCACCAGCTTCTTCATCGTCTGACCAGTCTTCTTGCTTATTTGAGTTCTTGAACTTCAACTTGTTTCTTTGACCTCTGACTGGAGCTTGCTTAATAGCATCAACGTAAGCGTCAATACCAGAGCCACCCTTCTTGGATAAAAGATCAGCGTCATTGTCATCGTCTTGTTCACCTTCTTTAAAAACAAACTTACCGTCCTTGGTCTTAAAGTTGGTCTTGTTAGCAAGGTCCTTCTTTCCAAACTTCTTCGGCATTGATGAGGAAATATGGGCTAAGGCTTGACGATCTAACAAGTTCAATGGTTCATCACCAGTATCCAAAATAAATTGATTAGATTGTTTCTTAGAATTTGTTTTAGATGAAGCCATTTCTTCATCTTCATCGCCAGAATCTTCCGAATCATACAATGCTTCTTCGTAAGCAGAGGTAAACTTAGACTTACCTTCACCATTGTTTGCTTCACCTTCAGCATCTTCTTCCTCTTCTCTCTTCTTGGCTCTGTTTCTAGTCTTCTTGATGTTGGCAATTAACTTCTTATCATCTTCTGGAATACATCTTTCAACTTCCTCAATACCAAATTTTCTGATTAATCTTTCCAAAATATGCTTAACCTTCGACTTGAAGTGACCCTTGTGTTCATGTGACCATTTCATTAATTTAGATAATAATTCACCTAAGTTAGCTCTAACTAAGTCTTCAGGTAAAGATAAGACTTCAACCTTAACAAAACCAATGGCAGATTTTGCAATTTCTCTTGAATTATGAGTTAAGAATAATTCAACTGTAGATGAAATTTCTAATAAAACATCAGTTGGTAATTGATCTTTGAATTCGAAAACAAGACAAGAAACAGCAGTAATGGTAGCTGAAATCATATGTGGAGTTTGGGCAGCTAAACCAGCACTAACCATAGTGAAGAATTCAGTAATAGATGCTTCAGTGGATGGAGTGGCTGGATCAAAACCAGGAACCTTACCATTTTCAATAACTCCACCTTGCAACATCTTGTGACCCATAGCAATTAAAATTTGGTATGATAATTCTCTGGTCTTTTCGTTAACATCCTTGGTAGACATAATGATTTCTTGTAAGATAGCAGGAATGAAATGTAAATCGGTGGATGGTAAGATACTCAAGATTGCAAGAATAGCTTGTAATCTTTGAGCTCTGGCTGAAGTGTGAGTGGATTCAGTAGTGCTTACTAAAACTTGTTCGATATCACCAATAAATTTGATAACGGATTGTTGACCGATTTCAGTTTCCATTAACTTAGTGATAATTCTGTAAGATCTCTTTTGTAAAAGAGCATCGTTTGGTAATGAAACAGTAGTAGAAAAGATACTGAAAAGAGCATTATGAGAAGCAACTGGGACATATTTAGTCATAGCGACAATTAAATCCATCATAGTTGATGAAAGAGAAGCGGCAGATTCACCATTCTTATGTTGTTGTTGAGTTTGCTTCTTCTTTGGTTGTTCTTGTTGGGCAGCCTTTGCTTCTTCATCCATGGCATTCTTTAAAATACCGCAAACCTTATTGAAAGTAGCTTCTAAATCAGCTTGTGGGATAATTTGCAAGTAAGCATCGATGGTTTCTAATACAAAATTTCTTGAACCAGGTAAAGTTGAAGAGAAAACATTGAAAAGAACAGAAAGAATATTGGCAGCCTTCAATGATAAGTATTCTAAATTCTTCTTGGATTGCTCAATCAGTAATTCTTCTTGGATTAATAAATCATCAGCCAAAGCACCTTCGCTGTAAACAATATTAGATTCAACTAATAATTTTAAAGAATGACAAATTGGAACTCTTAATTCAACATTGCTATACATCAAGTTAGAAAATTCAGCAGCTAACTTATCATCGAATGCAGTAATTAAATCTTTAGGAAGGTCACAAAAGTGTGGTAATAAAGACCAAACTTGATCTTTAATAGTCTGGAAAATCTTGTTATGCATAGATTCTTTGTTAGTCAGTTCAGCAATCTTAGTTTCATAGAATGGTACTAATGGAAGAATTGAATCCTTGTAGAATTGTAAGTTGGCAAAACGAACATTATCTCTGAGTAACGGTAATAACCAAGCTCTACCTGGAGCACCACCAGTGTTACCAGATAAGTTTAATGGTAAGATGGAAAGAACAACATCTGGACCTAAAGTAGAAATAGATGCAGATACTACATCTTCGGCTTCCTTATTGTATTGGAATGAATTAGTTTCATTAGTTCTCCAATCACCAACTATCTTGATACTGTTTAAAAGATATGGGTTTGCTCTAGTACGTAACTTCAAGATTGTTGAAGATAAAAATTCCAAGATTTCTGCAGTAGCATGTTGATATTTAATTGAAAGAAGTTCACCTTCAATAAATTCACCAAGGAAAGTAATTAAATCGTCCATAGATTCAAAAATTTCACCAGAGATACCATTGGTAGCAGTTGGTTGTAAAAGGAAGTTATCTGGAATGGTTTGATTGACAATGGCAATAAGACATTGCAGAGCAGAGCTGTAAATATCCTTAACTTCTGATAATAAGAATGATGCAATGATTGGGACAATCTTGTGAATTCTTTCAATACATTGTTGTGGAGACAATGAGGAGAAACCTTCCAATGCCTTGGCGACGACAGCTAACCAAGAGGCAGCTAAATGAGAGTCATTTACAGGAGGCTTTAAGTCAAAGATAACATCTAAAACGTTAGTGAATCTATCCAAATCGATTTCATTGGTCATTGATTTGAATAATCCTTCAAATGAGGTAAAAGCCAGTGAGACTAAGTATTGATCGGAAGTTTTGGAGACTTCTAAAAGAACATCACAAAGAGTACTGACATGTTCAGATGGCCAAGAATTTGACGAGGTAATGGATGTGATTAATTGCAAGTTATGGATGATTTGTGAATTATTATTACTATTATCATTCTTTGAGTTTTTGGAATTCTTCTTAGTATTCTTTGATTTTGATCTTTCTTGCATTAATTGAACTAATCTGTTCATGGCCAATTCAGCACATAAACCAGCGGCAACGTGGTATGGGGATGGTGATGCTGGTGGGTTTGATAAAAGTTCCTTTACGGCATCTTGTGCTCTTCTTCTTACCTTAGGTCTTGGATCAAAGGATAATTCTAATAAACCTACAAGAGCTCTCTTTGGGGAAATGGCAGCATTACTGTTTAAGCCACTAACCCATTGTTGGTGATCTTGAGCCAATAATAAAGTTTCAAGGGCACCAATGGTAGATCTGACTAATGGGGCATCAGCTTCTGGGTTAGATAATGATGGAGCTAATTTGGTTAAGATTTCACTGAACTTACTCTTTAATAAACCCTTTGGGGTAAATGGGAAAATTAAATCTAAAAAGTAAGCAGTAGAAGTGGCCAAACTGGCATCCAAAATCTTATCTTCAGAAACACATTGGTCTAAGACAGAAAGGAAAGAAACAAAATAAGCAACTGGAGTCTTTTCATTCTTTTGTTCTTCAATGTTTTCTTCAACTGCGGATAAGATGATAGCCAAATTCTTTTGGTTGTCAAGCTTAGAATTAATCTGACTACGAATCTTAGCTAATTTGTCTTCCATGATGAAAACGTCAATGTTTTCACCACCATCTGGGTTATTATCAGCCATGATTTATATAGTAAGATGTGGATTGTGTGTTGTTACTAGCAAATAAGTTTTTTGTACTTTTTTTTTCAGGTAGATCTATAGTGAAGGGAAGAGGAGATGAGATGAGTATTGTATGCAGGTATTCCAAATACATCGTAATATAAATGGCTGCGAAAGATCCTTTGAAAGGGAAAGAAATATTATCAAATGACTTTTTTTTTATGTTTTTTTTATAGAGGATACAAAAGATTTGGGCTATGAATTGAAGTGATTTGCATACCACTGTTTAGGAAGGATATTGTTGTTTACTATATTTTAATTTTGAGACCATACAACTGGCTCATATAGTTTGAAGAATTCATTCATTTGTTTCGGTCACATCTATTCATATTAGTCTACTGTTATTTTTTGTTATCTTTTGTATTATCTATTCTCTGGTTTTTGACTTCCTTAAATATCTATGCTTCTAAATTAAGTTGCTCAAGAAGACTGTCAACTAATCCCATATCCTTCTCATGTTCCCTTAATGCGCTCTTGTAAACTTTTATGTCATCAATTTCAACAGGACTATCGTCATTTTCCACCTGGAACCGTTCCAATTCGTCAAAGGCATCATTGATTCCATATTTCTTCAGTAGATAATATCTGATATCATCAATTAACTCAATTGTATCAGTTTCTTGTCTTATTATGATTCTTGCTGCACTATCATGGATAAGTTCCCCCAATTTTTCCCTCTCCATCTTATCTTCATAAATACTTTGCAAATTCATTGCAATCATTTTAGTTATATGTTGTTCAAGACGATCGCAGTGGGTTTGCCATGAAACTCTAATTAATTCAAACGCATCGTAACCTGTTTTCTCGCGAAGCGATTGTAAATCAGATTTATCGAACTTATTGAATTCAGAGGTAATCCTAACTGCAGCCATTGTTTTAAGTCTTTCCAAAAATAACTCATCCGATACAAAAAGTAAATCTATACTTAATTCAGTTGGTATATGTGTGATATCATCATGGTAAAGGAATGAAAGAACCATTTCTGCAACATAACTGGATGATATTGACCACGATAATCTCATCACTGGTAGTTTATCGGTTATTGGGAGGTAGGAAGACGTAAACATTGCTTCAAAATATAACGATCTTCCTAGAATCGATCTATGCACTGGGTAGTAACATATTGAACGACTATCAATATCAATTACACCTACAATTGCATCAGGGCACGAGGTGCAAGTAAGAAGCTCAGTCCTCTGATCCAGAGTAAAGTATTTTCCAATATCAATGTCTTCAAAATTCATCCCTTCTATACTTTCTTCTGCATAATTATCAAAATTAATACCTCTAAATACCACCTTTCCTTCTTCTTCTTCTTCTTCTTCTTCTTCTTCTTCTTCTTCTTCTTCCTCTCCTACTTCTTCTGGTATTGGCAGTCTCTTCATATTTCCGATTATAGTATTCAAGAAATCTTTCATATCCTGTCTTGCAGCTTCCATAAGTTTTATTGAACCTTCATTCTTTAATCTTCTCCTTTCCTTCTCGTCGTCAACCAGATTGACACGGCGGATTATTTCTACCAAATCCTCAAGTTTAAAGAATTCAGCATATGGAATCAATTGTTCACTTTGTGTCTTGTTATCAATCGGTATATTGTCAGTTCTTAAATAAATATAATCAACAATCAGGGAAAAATGTGCTGGGTCCATTGTTGAAGGCATTTTAATCTCTGGTACACCAAACCATTCTCCAGCACTTGTTATTTTCTCCTTGAAAAATCTACTACGGGCAATTAGTAGAAACCTATTCAACTTAAATGTTCTATAAGCCCCATTTAACACACCATGGACGTGCAGAAATCTAAAGATAATATCCTTGGATTGGATCTTTGCGTTGGGGTTTAAAAGTGATGAAATATAACTAGCGAACGGTTGCTGGATGTCAACTGTCTTGGATATGTGCTGGCTCGTTAATAAATCCCGTATCTTATCATTTAATGCACCATATATGCATCTTACACCTTCATAAGTATCTCTATCACATATAGCTCCCCTTGAAAGAAGAAGTTCAACAATTTCAAAATGGCCACACAATGACGCTAGGATTAAAGGGGTATAATCCCACTCATCTACATAGTTGATATTCAAGTTGGGGGTCGACGAAAGTGTATCAACTGTGTCATAATCTCCCCTTCTGCAGGCAATACAGAGGTCTTCGTATACCTTTTTAAGTTCATCAGTCTGATTCGCCTCTGGATTGAGATTGATCTCCCTCCTTGCATAATTCAAGGGTAATGGTGTGGCGGATTCTGGCATTGTCTATTAAACAACCTCTTGGTCAAATCCAAAATTCAATAAGAGATTGCGCGAAATACATATAAGTCCGTTGCAGACCCCTTAATATATACAAAATCCTAAATACCCGTTTGTAATCCTTTCAAGAGTAAATTCAAGAGGCCTTGTTTATTGCTATATAATAAAACATGGTATAAAAAGCAGACCGTGAAGAAAAAAGTATTAAAAAAAATTAAGCTTAATATAATACAATCAATAAATAAATAAATAATAACAATTATCTTTCGTAAGAATTCACGAATAATTTAAGAACTTTGTGTCTGAATCCAGACTTTTTCGACGAAGTAGACTCACTGGTGTTAACTGACTTTGGCGAAATATTAACAGGGACAACTTTGTCATGAGCATTGTTTGCAGTACCATTAATACTGGACAGACTACTGACAGATCTTCTGTTCCCAACAAGAGCTGGTGCAGATGGTGGAGCAAAGTCTGCTCCATACGTAGCAGCAAAATCGTTGGCCGCTCCATTCGATTCTAAAATAGGCAATGGATCTTCCAACTTTGGTTCTGGTGCTTTTGGATATCCCAAAGATTCTTCAGAATCAAGCTTGGGTGTTTCGTTCGTCTTAAATGCATGAACTACTGCCTTGGGGGTTGTAGGCACTTCATTAATATTAGATTTGGTCAAAAGTTTTGGCGATGGAGGATCTTCCTTTTTAGGCGAGATTTCACTTAAAAGGTTTGAGGTGTCAGGGCCAGCAACATCATCATCTGAAATATTATAAGTTTCATCAAATGTAGTGTCAGCTTCATCATCATGAACAGTCTTAGCAGCGGCTCTTAATTTCTTTGTGAAATCATCCAACTCACCTTCATCCTGTGGTTTTTCGACATCTTCAATCACACCAACGATCGAACTACGAATTGAGTTAGAGTCGAGGACTGAAGGGTGAGGCAGAGGTTCTTTAACTGCGGCTTCTAGGTCCGGCAGGTATGATTCTACGTCATCTTTATCGTCAACGTCTTCGTACTCGTAATCAGCTTCAGCATCGGCAAATTCTTCAACTTCTGGAATATGGTCAACATCCTGAGGTGAAAGTTGTTCCAAAATTGGGACTATTACAGTCTTGGTAGCAGGTTCTGATATTGGTGTTTTGGTGATCTCTTTACTCACTATGTGATTATTCAGCTCTGGAAATTGAGCTAAATTGGTGATTGTGTTGGCCTCTTCATCCGCAACTTCGTAGTTATCAGGGATAGTTGTACTGTGTCCTTCAAGTGTGTGTAGTGGTGGTGTTTTACTAATATTTGACAATGGCAGTGAAATAGCAAGAGCTCCACCGGTTTTCAATGGGGTAAACTCTGGTTCAGATGAGCTTATAGGAGTTTCATCTATAGTGTCAGGATGTACTCTTACGTGTTGGGGAGTTTCAAATTCCGTTGATGAGAAAGAAGTATTTGGATCACCAACTGACTTTTCTTTTCTCCTGAAAAACAGGCTGACTCGCTTTTCCTTAGATTTTGCTAATTTTTTTGCTTCTGCTTCCTGTTTTATAGCTCTTTTCTTAGCTTCGGCGGCCTCCTTTGCTGCAAGTTTTTGAGCATTCTTCTCCTCCTTTGCCTTCAATTTAACAAGTTTCTTTTCTTCCTTTGCACGATCTTTTCTTTTAGAATCAACGCCACCCGATGCACCTCTCATGGAATGTCTACTAAAATCCTTATGATGGTTTTGGTAATTGTAATCATCTTTAACACCCTCTCCAGTAACAACCTCTTCATTATTAAGATGAGGAGAAGTGGGTGATAGTGGTTGCGGTTGTGTTCTTGGTGACGAGGACAGATTCATTTTCTTGTTTCTTCTTGCCTCATCAAGTAATGAAGAAATATTGGACGTGATCGACATCGTTCTACCTTGTACTGGTGAGATTGCATTTCTAGTGACTGGTTTTGAATTGTATCCATCGCCGCCTTCTGGATAAATCTTAGAAGAAGCAGATTTGGCTGCTGATGATGACAAATAATGAGCTTCTGGTGATGTCTGAGAAGTACCGTATACTTTGATCCTAGCAGCCTCAAGGGCTTTTTCGTACATATCTTCGGGTGAGATCACCTTAGCGGGTTTTTTATATGTCGAGTTATATACTGGAATAGTTTGAACAGTATCCAAAAACTTTATTGAACCAGTTGACGAAGTTAATGAAGCCGGGACGTCAAACAGGGGCTGTTTCTTATGTTGTGGATGTTGATTATTATGGTTAAGGTGTTGATCATCAGCAAATTTCATGGTGGTAGTAAGTACTGGGGATGGTTGTAAAGTAACTGGAACTACAGTTGGAACTTTAAATTCTGGACCCTCTTGAGACTTCAATTTTAAGTCTTGGTATGGGTGAGAATTTGCAGGTGGTGACTCAATATCTGCATTATCAGTATCAATAAAGGATTTCCTGTTATCAAAACTCTCAACTGCATCTGCGAATCTCTCTGTTGGTGTAGCAGATGGTGTATAATCGGAATCTGAAGTCACCTTGATTGGTGGGGTATCATGAGTACCGATATTTTCAGTTGGAGAAGGTGAACAATAATTTTCTTGAATTTTTTCAGCATTCTTAGAAGAATTCTTTAAAATTGATCTTAAAGGTTTCTGCTTTGGTGACTCTGAATCTGTTGGTTGCAAAGGTGGAGAAAATGGAGGTGGAGTTGGAAGTTCGGAAAGACCTTGTGGCTTTGCATTTGTATTTGTATTTGTATTTGCATTTCCATTTCCATTTTCAGTAAGGTATCCATTATTGTTTCCATAACTGTTTCCATTTCCATTTCCATTGATGTGTTCCTTATTCTTGTTAATACGATCCTCTTGATAATTGTAATCAAAATCTTGTAAATCTTCCTCTATTTTAGTTAAATTATAATTGGAACCTTGTTGAGAAAGAATAGAGTTTGATCTGTGACTTGGTGGCATTAAAGGTGGATTAGCAGTTAAAGAATTAGATCTTGAAATATTTTTAGTTCTAGTTTCAATAATATTGGAACCATCGGGTAAGGTTCTAATAGTTTCGGTAGTAATTGATTGAGTTCTACCTTGTGAATCAACAATTTTTGTTGTCTTTGTTACAGTAATCGTAGATTCGCCTTCCTCTTCAAAAAGAGTATCGTCTTGTGGAAGACGCTGCAGAAGATGGTGAGTTGGGAGATGACCTCTCGATGATTGACTGTTAAGAGAGTTTGCACGTAATGAGGATGGCGGACCACGTCTAGCAGATGTATTACTATTCAATGAATTCAATCTTGCTACTGGTTTTGGCTTTACTTGTTGTTGTTGTGGTTGTTGTTGTGAAAGTTGATGAGGTTGACCTGCAACGTATGATGCTTTTGGATGATAAACATAAGTTCTAAGGGAATTTGAACGATTATTATTCATATTAGGGTTTCCTCTACTTGCCAGAGTGAGTGAATTTGTTCTAAAACTTGACAGTCTTGCTGTTAATGAAGAAGATCTTTGAATTGGATGTTGTTGTTGTTGTTGTTGTGGGTGATATTGCTCTTGCGGTGAATGCATTCTGAGGGCAGCTATAGCCGCCAGTCCCGCACCATAACTAAGTGAATCATTTCTGTTAATTGAAACATTTGGAACTCCAGCAACACTGTTCTGTTGATATCTATTGATTTCTTCAGCGTAACGATTAAACCCTTGTCTTTCAGTTTTCTAAAATGTTAATATATGGGGAAGCAAAAGTAGCAATAGAGAATTAGATCAAAAAAAAGAAAAAAATAAAATACATACTCGTCTTGATGAGAAGAAACTAACCATTTCGAATAGATTCAATTGTACGAATACCTCTTTTTGGTGTTTGTGTTTGGCTTTGGTGATTCTATTCTACGGGGTACACTTCAAACAAACAAACAAACAATTTAAACAAAAAAAAAAATTAAGAAAACAAAGCTAAATCTGAAAAAACCAAGGTGCAAGTAATTGCGAACCTTCTCTTTTGAAATTTAGTGACTTAAACTTTCGAGGGGGGGGCTGTTTCTCTATAACTGCAGGTTTTCACCGCTAGCGAAGTAAACTGACTGAAAAAATATATTGACGGGGACAGGGCAGCAACCAAAATTGCGAAGCATACACACAAACTTTGAACAAAGGAGCTGACGGGTGATAGAAATGAAGGCGAAGGGGGGGAGTGTCACGAATTGTTTCAGATTTTAAAATTACTTTGAGGCACATGACGTTTTTCACCAATAGAAACCGTTTGGAGTGCATTGTTGCATCTTGTTTCCACCACCACCAACTAACTGTAATAGGCTAAATGTAAACTGGTGTATTTATATGCAAGACAGAAGGTATAACTCAATGTAAATTTTGACAGTGTGTGGTTGCATGCACACTAGTGGGAGGGCGGGTGATGATGGCATGGCTGCGGGAACTTTAGGTAGTATGGAAAATATTATTAAGTTGATTACTAAACTTATTAAAAAAAAAGTATGGCTCTAAAAAAATAGAAGAGAGAGCCGTGCCGTAGTGTTGAAATAAATAAAAATGAGTTGGTGCCGCCATTCTATAAACTTGCTCACTTCTTCTACTACCACTTGATCCTACTTCTTGAAAGATTCATCTTTTGCTAGTGTATGATCTGGATTGTTATTGTCTCATTCGCAGCTTTATTAATCAGTACAAGATATTGTCAAATGACAGAAAATAAACCTAAACCTAAACCTATTCCCAATCCAAGTCCGTTCCCAACTTACTTCATCTCGCATGGCGGTCCAAGCTTTATGTATAGGAATGAAGGAGACAGTGGAGCTTACGATGCCATTAAGAAGCTAGGCAAGACTATCAAGAACCAGCTAAAGCCTGATTACATTATTGTGGTTTCTGCCCATTGGCAATCTGGTGGATCGAATCTTATTGAAATCGCTGTTCCACCGAGCGGGCCATCTCAAAGTAAGTTACTTGACAAGAAGGTTGAAAACCCATTGGTTTACGATTTTTACGGGTTCCCAAAGCATATGTATGAAGAAGAATTTCATACTAAATGCTCAGTCGATATTGCTCAACAAATAAAAAGTAAGTTGGAAGAAGAATTTGATGCGAAACTTACTAAAAGAGGTATAGATCATGGGGTATGGGTCCCATTCCAAGTTGCATTCTCTGATTTTACTACCAAGACAGTGCCACAACCACATCCACAGGAAATTGGTTGGGATTTACCTGATACAAAAGTTATTCAAGTATCTTTAACTCACAATTCCAATGATTTTGATTCCCATTTCAAATTAGGAAAGGCTTTAGATTATTTTAGAAAAAATTCAATTTGGGATGAATCTGAACAAAGACATTTATCCGGGCTTGTTATTGGGTCAGGAATGTCGGTCCATAACTTGCGTGACATGAGGTACAGTTTTGAAGGAAGATTGGCCCCATACACTAAACCATTTGGAGATTTATTATCTCACAAAATCTTAAACACTGATAGTGAAAATCTTCTTCCTGAATTTAACGAATTATTACTGCAAAAATATAGAAACTTGTTATATCTGGCTCATCCAACTTTAGAACATTTTGTTCCTCTTGTTGTTGCTGGTGGTGTTGCAAGTAATTCAAACGATAAGGCAAAAGAATTATATAATGAATATTCTGGATCTTTTGCTTGGGCATTATACGAGTTCAAATGAGTCCATAACCTGGCCTAAATAAATCAAATTAACTTAACTTAGATCTACTGTGGTCACTCCAATGACTTTTTTGTTTAGGGTACATAATCACTATATATTGTTGGCCATAAAATAAGATAATATTTTAATTAAATAATAAATATTATCACTTAATCTTAGAACCGCTCCGCTAGGGCCCCTACCCGGGGAGGGCGATTGCATCGAGCTTTGCTCCTCTTTAAGGAGATTTGTAACAAAGCTATAAGAAACGACCGAAGGGAGGCAAGTTCAACGCAGTTGACCTCGCCGGATAGGCGCCAGCGGAGCGTGGTCTATCGATAGTAGTAGTCTTTTTAAAGCTAGCTAGGGTCCTTCTTACTCAGGGAGTGATAATACACTCTAACTGTATCCAGTAAAATCTCTAACAGTGGTGCTAGAAACTACTTCTGCATCTGAAGGAAACCCAATATCTACAAATGAAAAAGTTGTTGTTTACTTACTTTGTTCTATTTCTGTATATACATAAATATATGTCTTGTATGATACACTAATTTTATTTTTTTTTTATAAATTGTTTTAATGGTTTCTTTATTATTTTCTTAGAATATTTCTCTATTTTGTAGAATGTTTGGTAATATTTCTACAGTTTCATGCATTTTCTCTCCGCCGCCTCTAGACTGCTCCGATAAATATTTGAGTATGATTCAAAATTTAGTTCTTGAGTAAGCTTATTAACTCAGATTCGATAGCCTTACCATCTAAACCTTCTAACGAGGACTTAACTTCTCTACCCTTTTCAAATCTAGCGGTAACAGATGGTGGTACACCATAAGCTTCTCTAATTAAAACTGGTAAAGTTGGTTGACTTTGCTTTAATGACTTATAGTTTGAGGTTAAAAAGGTTCTTAATGGAACCGATGCTTCACCAGTTTGTGATAAGTGGAATCTCAATTCTTTTAAAGCAGTTGGAATAACAAATTTAGACATTTTATCGTATTATATATTATTGATTATTCTTCCTAGTATTCTGTATTCCATATTTATTCAAGGTAAGCATATATGTTTTTTCGATGGATCTATTGGTTCATATAAATGAGTCGTGTGGAAGCAAAATCCATTCACTTTTTTTTTCCTTCCTTCCTGCTCATACAGTTCTCTTTCCATACAAAAAATGGCTGCGAATTTTGAAGAATGCTGCTTTATTTTTTTCTTGTTAAACTACAACAATATTCAAAGATAACCAATAAATTTGACAATTCATTGGCGTGTATTGGCAATTTCTTTAAGAAGAGAAAAAAAAGGCTTAAATATAAGTATCTCCCTTGATAGGGGTCTTAGCGGACTTCTATTGTTTTCATCGACAAAGTTAAACAGACAGATAGACGATCCGCTGGCGCCTATTCGGCGAGGACAACTGCGTTGAGCTTGTCGCCGCCCTTTGGTCGTTTCCTACTTACCCTACTGTGTGTACCTCCTCGAAGAGGAGCAAAGCTCGATGCAATCGCCCTCCCCGGGTAGGGGCCCTTGTGGAGAGAGGTACCTTTGACAAGAGTACACATCAATCTTCTTGAGCTGAGGTCAACTCTTCGCTCATATTCCTCCTACAATAGTCTAGTTTTTATTTTTTTTTTTAAACAAAATCAATCTTGCATTATGTATGCTTCTACTTATTTATCATTACTTTTGTTTTATATTCTTCTCTTCTCTTCTCTTTTCGTTTATCTCATTATTTTTTATTTTCTTAAAGTTAACTTTTCGTCAAATTTAACACCTAAGGATGTATAATCAGGTTTTATACTTGCAAATTCTTCTACTCTTTGTGGTGATTCTGTTTCAATACTCTTTAATACTGCATCTATACAAAGCAGCGACAGCATACCATCTACGGCACTGCAGAATGGTTCTTGATTTCCTCTAATTACATCAACAAAATGATTTAATTGTAAATCAAAAGGTAATTGTGAATAAAGTTGAGAATCACGATCATCTATAATTTTTTCCTTTTGAATTGGATTTAGCCACGATGGCTCCTCTTGCTTATTATCCCCATTGGCATTTTGATGATATAATGTAAAATCTGGTACTGATAATGTTCCATGAGTTCCAAAAATTCTATATAAACCTTCTAAATCTTCATGGAACGGGATTGTTGGGTTTTCTCCGGTACCACTTTCAAAATTAAATGGCGATGTAACACTATCTGAACAAACGAAAGTACCACAAATACCATTTTTAAATCTCATGGTTAAAACGGCACCTTCATCAACATTTTGATATTGTAATTTTTGTTTTGATAATAATTCGGCGTAAACTCTTTCAATTGGTCCAAACATGTATTGTAAAAGATCAATATCATGAATCAAATTAATCAATAAGACACCACCACCAGTGTTTATATCAGTTCTCCATGGTGCACTTTCAAAATATGCTGAAGGTTTCCTTAATGTCCAAGTACCTTGAATTGCAATAATTTTCCCAACCTTGTGTAAATTTTCCTTAGTAGCAACAATATGTGGGTTAAATCTTCTATGATGACCAACTAATAACTTGACTCCTTTCAGGTCAGCATAGTTTTTAAGTGCCATTGCCTCTGATGGGGTTGGTGATAATGGCTTTTCGACAAGTAAATGAATTCCATATGATGCTAATTCAGCTGCAACTTTAACATGAGTCGAATTAGGGGTACAGATAATGGCTCCATCAGGGTATGGAGTATTTGTTTCATCACATTCTTCAATCATTGATTTAATAGATTTAAAATGTGGAACTTGAAACTCATCGGCAACTTTAGGACCAACATTAGGTGATGGGTCAACTATTCCGAAGAGTTCAGTATGAGTATTCTTAATAACGTGAGCCGCATGTCTAGGACCAATTATACCAACACCTATTATGACGATTTTAATAGTGACAGGAGAGATCATGATGAATGTAACTCAATGAGGTATAAGTTGCAAAAAAAAACAACAATAAATGGATGAGTAGTAGTAGTGAGGTTAGAAATTGAGTAATTATAAACAACTTTGATAATATGTTTATAAGTGAAATGTGTCAAAAATGTATTGATTAATATGGGGTATGACTCAGGTGCGGAAAAAAATATGGAGCTGGGGAGTCTTCTATTATATTATTTAAGTATTGAGTGAACAAATGATGAGCGAATTTGATAAATACCTCAGATAGTGATAACGATAATGGACAAAGTCAACAATGGAAAAACTGGAGATGAAATAGGTCCTTGAAGCGAGTGAACTTTTTGTATGGACGGGAGGAGATGTGCTTCGTGTGTATTTGTAAGTGATATTTATTGAGGCGGGCTGAATTATTAGCACTATATTTTTTCCATTAAATGAGTGGAGCAACTGGGGAAATCGAAGGTTAGGGTAACTTAAACTGGGAACGATTTAGTTATTAAAGGAGAAGAAAAGAAGAAGGAAAGAAAGAAAGAAAGAAAGAAGCAGAAGAAAGAAAAGAAGATAAAAGATTTTCTTTTGGCTCCACCACAAATACTCCTCCGTACATGTAAGTTAAAGGTATAAGTGAAAAATTATCGCTCCGGCAGCGGAACTCACGTTTCTTTTTTATTTTTCTTAAGGTTACTTGTTATGGGACCAACGGAGAAACCTTATTGATGAATATGGAAAGTGTGGGGGGAGGAGGGGTAAAATAAGCTCATACATTCAATTTGGCAAGTATTGAAGTATTGACAAAAACAATAAAAAATATACAAAAAAAAAAAATGTATTCATGTGAATACGATTATGTACTTGCTTAATGAGATGTGTGGAGTAATTGAATTTTATGGATTGGTAAGACGTTTCCTCTGGCGTTACACCTACCCATCGAAAGCAATTAAAGTGAGCTTATCTTCCCGTCAATTTGAGAGAAGAAGTATTGGGATTGAGTTCAAGTTCCTTTATGGACCTCTTCTATGTGGGTGATACTTTTTCTTGTAGGGTGAGTATTGGTTGGTCGGGCGACCGGGTTGATGTATGAACCCTTCTTTCAATTTAAACATAAAAAACTGTAATTACATAAAATTTTTGCAAGTTTTGTTTGCATTATTTTTCTTTTTTTTTTTTCTGGATTTCTTTGAATTACAACTATTCTCTGTTGCTGGGGGATTTTATTTATAGTATAACTATTGTCATATTTCTTCTTATGGAATTTTAGGTATAATTTTGCAGCCAATTTCTAATTGCTAGTTGCTCTCTTAATTTTCATTTGATTAGTTGTTACCTGCAGGAATTTTATATGCTTTGTACAAGAGGTCCATTATACTGAATCATATACAAAGAGATGTATATATATATAACTAGAAGTACAGAAATTTCAGAAAACAAAAATATGTCATTTGATATAAATTGGGATCAATTAGTTGGTGATGGATCTATAAATGAATCAATTAAACAGTTTCTCGATAAGCAATTCAGTAACCTTGAATTACCATCATATATAAATAATCTTTCAGTTAGTAACTTTAGTTTGGGTACAAATCCACCTGAAATTACTATACGACACATTGGAGATCCATTTGATGAATTTTATGAGGATGAAGATGAGGATGGTGATGATTTGGGGAAAAATGATGTAGGGTTAAACCATGGGTTAGTGTATAAAGACTTTGATGTGGATGATGATAGTGAGAGTGAAAGTGGAAGCGATGAAGACGACAAAGATTTGTCTGACCTCGAAGATAGAGATATTCGTAGTAATACAACAATGGGGGGTCCTGGTGACATACATCGGGACAGTGTTAATGGTAGCGGTGTTACGTTATCTTTGCTCAATGGGTTACATCATCATAATTATGGTATAAACAGTGTTGGAATCAATACAAGATCGGAGACTCCAACTATATTAAGTCAGCACCCATACTCGAACCCACTTTTAACGAATTTTAGTAATAGTGCTAACAATAATGTTAACAAAAGGAATGCCAAATCTGAAACTGGAACTGAAGGTGCTACTAAGAAAAATGATACACCTTCATCGAACTCGACTCCTGGCCCTGGTCCAGCTAAAGCTGATTCAGATATTCAGTTTATTGCAGAAGTTAAATATGAAGGTGATCTTCATCTTGAAATTAGCGTTAATTTGCTTGTAAATTACCCGTCTCCAAATTTTATTACATTACCTATAAACTTACATGTCACTGATTTGAACATTCATTCCATAATGGCAATTGCTTACTTGAAAAAGTCGGTGTTTTTGACATTCTTATGCGATATAGATGAAATCTCTGTGGATTATTTTAATACAAATCATAACACAGGTGGCAACTTTGTTGATTACGTATCTGGGTCTCAACAAGAGAGAATTGATATAATCAAAAGGGTTAGAATTGAATCAGAAATTGGTGAAGTTGAACATAATGTTTTAAGAAATGTAGGAAAAGTTGAGAAATTCTTAGTTGAACAACTAAGAACTATATTAAGAGATGAAGTTGCTTGGCCAAGTTGGGTATGTGTTGACTTAAGTGGTAATGATGAATAGTCCAAATTTAATCATCCCATTTTTAAACTTTTCCAGTGTTAGAGAATTGTGGCATTTGTATAATTATATGGATAGCGAATAATTGACATAAATCAATCTTTTCTGATACTTTCTTATAGATATATAACATTGTATCTTAAAATATTTCATGTATATAAGTTAATTATTAAAAGTTGCAAAATGTGGAGAAATAATGATAACATATATCCAAAAGTATATATAAAAATAAAAAGTAAAGCGCTTAAGCAAACTTATAGTATACAACTGACCACCTATCCATTACTTGGGTGAACATTGGGGGATTTCCATTAGTATTACCAGCTTAACGATTTGACGGTCTTACAAATACATTTAGGTGAGATGGATGTGGAGGTGGCCGAGATTTTAGTCTCGCGTGCTGCACAAAAACATCAGAACACGCATCAAAGAATAGAATCAATACACAACATTCTATCAATCCACAGTATGTCTATCGTTGTCATATCAGGTGGTACTGCTACCAATGATATCGTTTCACTTTTCAATTCACTTTCTCAACAAATCACCTATATTTTACCAATTTCAGATAATGGTGGATCTACTCTGGAGATAATTAGAGTTATAGGTGGACCAGCCATTGGTGATATTCGTTCAAGACTTACAAGATTGATACCACCTAGCCAGGAGGCATTACGAAATTTGTTATCATACCGACTCTCGTCTGACCCTAAATTAGCTAAATTCCAATGGAATGAGATAGTTGACGGATCCCATGAGTTATGGGCACCCATAAGTACTTCCACTAAGGAAATAATTAGAGCATTCTTCATTCACGTTCATACGGAGCTATTGAAGAGATCGAAAACGACAAACGTGAATAAACAATTTAGATATGAATTGGCAAATGTTGGGAATCTATTCTTGACCGGTGTTAGGTTGTTTATTGGTTCATTAGACTCTGCCATTGAATTATTCATGAGAATAACTGGCATAAATCCAAATATTCAAGTGTTACCATGTATTAATACTAATTTCCCATATCATATAAGCGCAGTTTTAGAAAGTGGGCTCGTGATTACAGGCCAATCTCAGATTTCACATCCATCAGAGGCAAGTAATAGTTACCCACCGAGGATTAACAAGACAAGACCACCAAGTCCAACAATTACTCCTTCGGTTTCCGTAGAAAGTAATTTGAATACATTTTCCTTGCCCAAACCAAGAACTGAAAGTTTTCTCTCAACAATATCTTCCATTGACGGCGATGGCACAAACAATGACGATGATGATGACGAAGAATCTGGTAATACACCACAGTATATTCACCCTGCATTAAAGATTTCCCAATTACATGTTAGTAAGACAGAAAACATTGAACCATTACTTTCACCAATTGAGAGAATTTTTTATATATCACCATACGGCGAGGAAATTTGTCCAATGGCTCATGGAAGAGCTACAGCTGCCATCGCCCAAGCAAAGGGGATTGTTTTCTCCATTGGTTCACTCATGACGAGTGTTGTCCCTGTTGTCATTTTAAAAGGAGTTGGCAAAGCAATTTTGAACAACACAGCTGGGAACAAGATACTTTTGCTTAATGGATGCCATGATAGAGAAACCGATGGAATGTGTGCTACTGATTTTGTTGAGCTTCTTGTAAAGCTGACAGAATATTCTACAACTGCAGTAGCAGCAACGGCTGCTGCACCTGCTCCAAATGTTCCACCTAAAACGGCGTCTGTTTCACAATTAGATTCGACTACTCATCTTCCATGGAGTTCAGTGGTTACACATTTAGTTCATTTAAAGGATTCACTAATTAAAGTAGATTCTGATATTTTTATGTCGAGAGGAGTCAAATGTATTGAAGTCAAGAGAATTGGTGAACTGAATTATTACGATCCAATTGATTTGGAAATGAAATTGAAAGAATTGGTAAATTAAATTTATAACGTAAAAAAAAAAAAACACGCATTATATTACTTATGAGTGGGTCAAATTTAAAACAATGTGATTTGTCTATTACGAGCAATGGCGAAGTCGACGCAAATCATACTCAGTGAGCAGGGTCTCGTGGAGTGTTTTGCAAAGTGTATACCAGTTAATGATTCAGAGATAGAATTGTTTAATATTTAATTATTGTTATGTGTATTAATATATTAATATAGAATTATATGACTAAGTTGTACTATTAATCGTACCAAATTTTGATTAATTCTTCAGAAACAGCAGATGGAGTTAATACACCCAAATCAGTAATTAATGCGGTAATGTATTCATGTGGAGTGAAATCAATAAGTGGAGTAATTAAAGCAACTTCACCATCTTCACTTTCGATAGTTGTTTGAGAATTGGTTGTATCAACCAATTTATTTATTTCTTCTGGTAAATCATTTGGAGCAAGAGGGAATAATCTTACGAATTTATGAGATTCAGTAACAACGTAAAATGGCTTATTATTTGCCTTAGCTAAACAACCGATTTGATATGAACCAATATGGTTTATTATACCACCACTTTCAGCAACACCTTCAGCCCCAACGAGAATTTTATCAACCTTATGCAATACAAAACCAACTGCGTTATCAACAATCAATTCTACTGGGATTCCAGCGTTTTTCAATAACTTTGCCATTTGATAACCTTTACCAGTTGGTCTTGATTCAGTAACAATAACTCTAAATCTAATTAATTTTTCTTGTTTAGCTCTAAGTAATAATTGTGATACTACACGAGAGTATGAATGAACCAAGATAGTATCATCATCCTTAATAAATGGGATACCAAGTTCAGCCAGCTTCAGTCTTGATTCTTTAGCTCTCAAAACAAATAATTCACCATTTTCAACAAGATTCTTCTTACAAGATTCCCAATCTGAGTATAAGTTAGTATTTCTTAATACGAATCTCATAAACAAATCACAACCAGCTGAAAGGGAGATTGCGTTAGGGATAGAGCTCTTTAACACTTCAATATTTGATTTAACTAATTTAATAAGTTCTGATGAAGTTGAAGGTTGTTTCACACGAAGCATCGTAACTAATGATTCAATAGCTGCGATAGGCATAGTTAACTCAGAATCATCTTCAAGAAACTTAAGGTAAGCCTTCGTTATATCAAAGTCTGACATGATGTTTGTAGATGTACGAATGTAAGGGGAAAAGAACAGGAGAGTATTGAATTGAATTGAAAGGAATTGATGGAACGAGATATGTATAGTTCACTAGGAGATGCAGGATGAATCACCAGCGCGAAGAAGAGATGTTCCAAGATCGCTAATGAGAGAGATGCCAAATATTGAAAGAAGCCTTTAATAGTAAAGGAAAAAAAAAAAACAAGTTAATAATATAAACCTTGAACAGTGTTACAAATACTCGGTCTCATTAGGACATGGTTTCTACACTCTTTTTCTTCACAGCCTTTTCTTATTTTGTCTACTGTGTCTTTAGTTGGCTCTCTCCATCTCTGCCCTCTCTTCGCT
This sequence comes from Dujonia santamariae, assembly GCA_030578175.1. Classification (NCBI taxonomy): domain Eukaryota; kingdom Fungi; phylum Ascomycota; class Pichiomycetes; order Serinales; family Debaryomycetaceae; genus Dujonia; species Dujonia santamariae. Next base: position 29,893 of record JANIVZ010000057.1, read on the forward strand.
TGGATGCCTGCCATTTTCCTGCAGTTAGAGCGAGCATCGATTTTTTTTTCAATGTAACATCTCTCTAACTTCTGGCAGGTGAAAACATACACCTTATACTTAAAACTAGCAGCACACTCTAACTTATAACGATGTCTCTCTTTGTTGGCGATGATGATGACAACATGCAAGTTGATACTTCTCCAGAAGTCGTACAAGAAAATGAAATCAGAGTTAAGGATGAACCAATAAATGCGAACGGCATTAACATTAACATCAACACTAACGCTAACAATAATAATATTAATAATAATAACAACAATAATAATGCAATGTATGAGGAAGAAGATGACGATGATCCAATAGTTCAATCATTCCCGTTAATTCTCAATCACTTACCAAACACTGCTACCCAGTCATTACACGTATTGCAATACCCTGGTAGACCGAAGACTCTTCCGTACCCAGAGTCCTCAATAAGACCATCGATTAAGGAAGAATCTTCATTTTTGGAATTAAAGGTTCCACTTGATACTCTGAAGTTTTTCGACCAGGGTAGACTGGAAGAATGGGGGTTAACAGAACAAGTTGAAGAACATGGGTTACAAGGGGTCTTGAATAAGACCGATGGTGGTAGTTACGTAGGATATGTAACCGGTGAAACTGATGAAGATAGAAAATTTATTATATTACCAGTAGATAGAACAACTCAATTAAGACCTTCATTTAAATACTTGGATGATTTAGAACTTGCGAAGCAGGCACAAAGAAGAAGCGACTATGTTGAAAATCAAAAGGCACAAGCCACTATACAAGTTTTACAAACTTCATCAGCAAAGTCTGCTGCTGCACAAGGTAACACTGGTGAAGGATTCTTAAATAATGCGATGGGTGAATCTTTGCGTTGTATTAAGAAATTTGAGGAAGAAAATTGGGCAAAGTTAGAATATAAGGAAGGTGAAGATAAGGAAGTTATGTTACAACAAATACTGGAAAATATAGATCTTAGAGTATTAAAAACTGATACAACCATGCCAGAATATATTGAGCAATTAACCAGTATATAACCTTCTCCACATAAAACTCATTCCTTCTCTCCCCAAGATTACTTTTTATATTGGGGGAAACAGCCACCTTACGTGGTATATTGCATAAAAAAATAATACATAGTAATATTCATTCAAACTATAAAAACCGTAGACTAACAGAAAGTACGAGAGTGAGAAACAAATCTTTATTTTAAATTAGAGGTGAGCTGGGAGTATGAGTTCAGACAGAGCAATGAGAAATACAATACTCATTGGGAAATAGAGATTTCTTAAAACTGAGGTTATTTCAAGGCAAACACATCAGATTAATAGCAAATGGTGTAATTTCAGTATCAGAAAAGTTAAAATTGGTTGGACATCAAATGCAATTTATATATTATAAGGCGTAATAATTGTTTTCTTATCCTTTACAGAACAATGCTAAACCAAGAAATATGCAAAATACTTGGCTAAACTTTGATCAGGTTGCTGTAAAACCACATTATTGCGCAATGTGTGGCACTATACTGCCATACTATGAGATGCTCAGACAGTAGGAGAAGGTCCCATATAAACGTAGGCAGGAAGTCTATATATTTAGGTGGTTGGGAACTAGTTTTGTACATTTTTATATTACCTTCTCTAGTTCTTTAGCTGCTGCGAATTTTGCAACCATTTCTGAGATTGGGTGCAAAAAACAAGAAATAGAAACAGAACCATAAAAGAGATTAGACAATGGGGTTAACAAGCTTATTCTATTCTAATCCTAATCCTAAGGATAACCCAGAACCAACAAGTTCTTTGACTACTGAAAATGAGAAGAAAAGAAACATTATTGACGTAAATTCATATGAAGACTCAACATCTGAAGATGGAAAGCCCTTTTATGATCATATTTTCCAGGACCCAGTTGTTGCTGAACACTACAGGAAAGTTTATGAAGAAACCAATTACGAATGTAGGGATTATGTTGATCACGACTTGACTTGGACACCAGAAGAAGAACGTAAAATTACTTGGAAGAATGATTGGTATGTTTGCTTTTGGACTTTCTTTATGTTCTTAGCGTTAGATGTTGATAGATTCAATATTGCGCAGGCTTTATCAGACAATATGTTAGATGACTTGCACTTGACCACCAATGATTACAATTTAGGTAGAACAATTAATTTAGTGTGCTTTCTTTCTGCGGAATTACCTTCTCAGTTGATTTCGAAGTGGATCGGACCAGATATTTGGATCCCAACTCAGATTGTACTCTGGTCAATTGTTTCTATGACTCAAGCAGCAATGAAGAATAAAGCTGGCTTTTTAGTTACCAGGGGTTTACTCGGAGCCTTTCAAGGTGGGTTTATTCCTGATATTTGTCTTTGGATGTCATACTTTTATACCTCAAAGGAATTTCCTTCTAGAATGTCACTTTTTTACATTGCAAATCCGTTTAGCGCTATCTTAACCAGTTTACTTGCCTTTGCCTTATTGAAGATTCATTCTGCCGCTATACCTGAAGGTTGGAGATGGCTCTTCTTAATTGAGGGTGCTGCTACACTCTTGGTAGGTTTGTTCTCTTTCTTTAAGATGCCAGCATCTGTTGTACAAACAAGAGCATGGTTCAGGAAGAAGGGTTGGTACACTGAGAGAGAAGAAAAGATTTTAGTAAATAAAGTTTTGAGAGATGATCCTACTAAAGGTGATATGCATAACAGAGAGCCAGTGTCTCCACGTGAACTTCTCAGAGCAATATTAGATTATGATTTGTGGCCAATTTACTTTATTCGAATCTTAGGTGACATTGGTACCTCTCCAGTACAAAGCTATTTAACATTAACTTTAAAAAAATTAGGGTTTTCAACGTTTAAGACCAACGCTTTAGCAATTCCTTTTAATATTATCTCAATTATTACTATGCTTATTGTCGGTTACCTTAGCGAGTATGTCAACGAAAGGTCCTTTATCATAGCAACTACACCTCTTTGGATAATTGCTGGACTTATTCCCTTAAGATTCTGGCCAGGTGCACAAAAAGACATCTGGGGAACGTTTGCCCTTTTGACAGTTGTGCTTGGCCATGCTCCAATTTGGCCCTTATCAATTACTTGGTGCTCAGCAAATGCTAACGGTGTGAGATCAAGAACTGTTTCTGCGGCCCTTGTTAATATGTTTTCACAATCAGCTGGATTGGCTGCTGCTAATATTTATCGGAAAGATGACGCTCCCTTGTACAAGAGAGGTAACACTCAGTTAATCATAATTGCTTTTGCTGCATTTGCAATGTGTATACTTGCAAAGGTGTATTATTTATATAGAAACAAGCAAAGAGAAAAAGTTTGGAGTTCAATGACCAGAGAAGAAAAGAATAACTATATCAGAACCACAAGTGATACTGGGAATAAGCGTTTAGATTTTAGATTTGTCCATTAAGTAAGTGAGTGTATAGTGTTACAATATTTTGCAGCAATTATGTTTTCGCGGGACGGAGAAAGAACTGTTGAAGAAGTAAACCTAAGAATTGACAGAAAGAAACATACAATAAATACAATTACGACTCACCACAGAGTGACTAAGAACGCCTTAGCTGTATCATTGTCAAATATGAACTTATTTTGGCTCTTCTATATATGTTCTTTTTTTTTTACTACTTTATGTAACTTACCCCAAGCAAAATCGTACATTGGAAAATGTACGCTCGCCTGCATGGAAAATCTCTCTATCGATGCTCATCGCAGTAAAGAAGGATCCCACAAATATAACTACTTCTTAAGTAGATATTTATACATAACAAATCAATATATATACGTCTATCGGCTTGTAAATATGGAAGACGATGGGTTATTGTTAAACTTTGCCGCTCCTTCGGACGTTCCGTTGAAGAAGGCCGTGAATTCTAAAGTTACCGGGGGATCATGGAAAGATCGTAGAAAGCTTCAACTCTCTCTTCAAGGGAGAGGTAGAGGTAGCAAGAAGGAAAAAACAGTTGCCAGTGGTGTTAATTCTACCAAAGTCGAAGGTAGAAAGAGATCCACTGACGATAATACAAGCGGTGGAAGACCAGCTAAGAAACTGACTTCTGCATCTGGTGGCCCATCGCTGAGATCTGTTAGATTTGCAGAATCTGGTGGTGCCACTGGTGGTAAGAATAATTCGTACGTTTCATCTCTTTTCACTTCTAACGAGTCCAGTACCCTTAAAGAAGAAAAAGAAGATGAAAGTGCTGAAAAGGAAGCAGCATCCAATGCTCCGTTAGATACAAACTCCTTCGATGGGTTAGGGTTAAACACTAGATTGGCTTCTCACTTAGCTGAGTCCTTGAGATTTAAGCATCCTACAAAAGTTCAACAATCAGTTATTCCTAAGTTGTTGTCTAACGAATCACCAGATTTATTTGTTAAAGCTCAAACCGGTTCTGGTAAGACGTTGTCATTCTTATTACCAATTTTCCATAAATTGATGCAACAAGGTGAATTAGATGCAAACAATAGAATTTCAAGAGAAAGTGGACTTTTTGCCATTATCTTAGTCCCAACTAGAGAATTGGCTACTCAAATTTATGGGGTTATGGAAACATTGACTAGATGTTACCATCATATTGTACCTGGCATTGTTATTGGTGGTGAAAAGAAGAAGTCAGAAAAGGCTAGATTAAGAAAGGGTGTAAATATCCTTGTAGCCACTCCAGGGAGATTAGCTGATCACATGGAAAACACTGAAACTTTTAATGTCAGTCAATTAAGATGGTTAGTATTAGATGAAGGTGATAAGTTAATGGAATTAGGGTTCGAAGAAACCATTGCCAAAATTACAGATAAAATCGATAAAGATTGTAAAATTTACGAAACGAAAACTAAGTGGAGATCTTTACCAAGTTCGAGAATCAATGTATTGTGTTCTGCAACCATCCAAGATAACGTTAAGAAGTTGGGTGCTATTGTATTAAATACCCCGGAAATGATAAACATTGAAAGAGACACTCCATTAGGGACTACTGAATTTAACACTCAATTCGATAAGCCAATAACGAATGAAGATGGGACCGAAGTTGAGTTATCCAAAATGACAGCACCAGATCAATTGATCCAAAAGGTCATAGTTGTACCACCGAAGTTAAGACTTGTCACCCTTGCAGCTATGTTAAAGAAATTATCCAAAGAAATTGAATCTGATGATCCAGAAAAGATTGTCAATAGAAGAACTATTGTTTTCTTTTCCTGTTCTGATTCCGTTGATTTCCATTTTGATACATTTACTAGAAATGGTTATCAGTTCAAGAAGACTAAAAATCCTGAAACAGACAAGATGGAGTTAGAAATGATTCCTTACGATAAGGATGAAGATGATGACAAGGAAGATGCTTCCAGTTCCACTAGCCCCAGTGTTTTGACTGCCCCATTCTTGGGTAGTAATAATGTAGTTGTACATAAGCTTCATGGTTCATTATCTCAACAAGTTCGTACATCTACACTTCAATCCTTCGTTAAGGGTGTTTACCCTAATGGTAGAAGAGTCATGGGTGATGCAACCAAGCCTGTTGGTAAACACACAATTTTATTTTGTACTGATGTTGCATCGAGAGGTTTAGATTTACCAAATATTTCCAATGTTGTTGAATTTGATCCCCCATTCAGTATTGAAGATCATTTGCATAGAGTTGGTAGAACTGCTCGTGTAGGTAATGAAGGTAATGCCACACTTTTCCTTCTTCCCGGTAATGAAGAAGCATATGTTGACGGTAAATTGAGGATTGTTCATCCTAAGGCACAAAATTTAAGAATTGTTGGTTACGAAAAAGTTTTACAAGAAGGGTTTTCAGATAACACTAGCAATTCAGACCCTGCCAAAAAGGAAAATGCAAAGCATAAAGACGGTAAATGGGATGTTCATGCAACTACTTGGCATTTGGATGTTGAAAGATGGTTATTAGAAGATAAGTCTGCACATGATGTAGCAGTTCAAGGTTTCACTTCTCATGTCAGAGCTTATGCTACCCATTTATCAACAGAAAAGCAATTTTTTAACGTTAAACTTTTACATTTAGGACATTTAGCTAAGAGTTTCGGTCTCAGAGAAACTCCAAAGAAATTAGGTAAGTCTGTTGGATCACATACTGGTATTCAAGAAAGTACTGAATCATTCAAGAGAAAGAAGAATGAAGACCCAAGAAAGAAGATGTTAAGAATGGCAAAGATGGCAGTTAGATCAGTCAGTGATGAATTTAATTATTAAAAAACAAAGGTGTACATTAGCATAGAAAATAGATAATAAGAAGAGAATAAAGATGTAGTATTCCAAGAGGCCTTGAAGGTTTTACCTTCCTTTGACGTTCGTATTTTGGGATATTTGAATATGCAACCAATTTGCCTACAAAAAGGGATAGAATACAGGAAGATTTCTATACACATTGATGATTCTAATTTTTTCAAGTCTATATTATTTACTCTTCTTTGTACATTGCTCTGAGCCTTCTTCAGATGCCCTCTTCATTACCTTTCCCTCATGTGCTTCCTTAAACCCAGGAAAGTTCCACAATCCGTGATTTTCTCCGATAAGATACCCCAAGGTTCTCTTTTCATAGTAGTCATCCATAAGTCTAGCATTCTCAATGACATCATCTAATAAAATAGCCTTCCCAATAGCAATGCCATCGCCCAATCCTGGATGCTTGACATTTACAACATGGATATGAAAATGATAGTATGAAGGCTGGTAGTGAATGAAAATCCTCAACTTATCAGAACCTCCAACAAGAGGGAATTTATCAGAAACCACTTCCTTAATCTTGGATTGAATTGATTCTAGATATTCGACATGCTTACCTCTAATATCTCTAACACTGGAGATATCAGTTCTGTTCACTATGCAACATAAATATAACGAATCCATGTTTAACTTGTCCCACTTCATATCTGGTAGCAATACAAACCCATTCTCAGGATCTTTGTCATGATAGACAAATGTTTCTGACTCCTTACCCTCAAATAAGATATTGTATACCCACTTGATTCTATTTCCTTTCATAGTTTCAATATAAGGCTTTGTATACTTTTCATACATTAGAGGAGTTTCCATTACATAGTGATTAATCTGAGTAGCATATTTACGAATATGAGTTTCAGTGCAAGGGTAAATGATATTTAATTTAGCGCCCGGACTAGTTAAAAGGTCTTGAACCAAGTTAACAGAAGACCAACGGTACACGTCATTTTCATTGATTAATCTTACTTGTTCAACGAAGTCCCTTGAGAGGATTACATTTCCCTCATCTTCTACAATGAAATGTGATTTCTCTATTGAGACAATTGCATCGTCGCCATCAATTGAACCAAGAAAGACAATACTCTTAGTCTGAGGGTTTGATGAAAGAATTCTCGAAAACTCAAACTTTGAAATCAATTGATCCATACTGGGTTATGAAACAAGCAGTAAATTGAAATAGAGCGTATGGGTATGGGGTAAGGTGAAGTAAGCCCGGTTGAGTGGGTTCGTATTTTCGCCAATCCTGCATATACCCACAGGACTCTATATGCTGCCTTAGCAGTAATGGGAGAATGGGTGCAACTAAACTAACTCTCAACTATTTCAGGTTACAGAATGTACCTGCACTTCAAATGAGTTCTCCCCCATAGAAAAAAAATAAAGAATTACCCATATAAACACACAATAATGAATAATGCAAATGTAAAACGGAATGGTAGGTTTTTTTAAAACTTCCTTGAGGATTATTATACATAATGTATAAGACACTTTTGAGTAGTATAATCCGGCATACAACTCGGCAAAACACAGTCACCCCAAGATGAGTATTTCCGAGACCTGTTTTGTAAGGTATCGCAGTAAATTGTATCCCGTGTCAATTGTATTCATCATCCTGCAGATGAATGTCGGCTCCGCTTTGTGTAACAAAACTGAAAAATTTTTAATGCGATGCCACCACGCAGCCTGCCTCTCAGTATGGAGAGTCCCCAGTGCCAGAGCCTCTCACTCACCATACTGAGTCTCCATTGCCTACCAAACGTTCTCTCACTTACCCAGTATGTGGTGTTCACTCTCGAATTCTGTACCTAATTTTCATCATGTAAAAAAAATTTTTTTTTCAGATCTCTCTTTCGAAAGTTCTTTCTTTTCCTTCATTAACTAACAAAAATGTCAAACCAAGAAGTTTTAGTTTTAAGAGGTACCTTAGAAGGTCACAACGGTTGGGTCACTTCCCTTGCTACCACTCCAGCTCACCCAGATTTATTATTATCTGGTTCAAGAGATAAGACTTTAATCAGATGGAAGTTAACTGGTGGTGAAGACAACCAATACGGTGTCCCAAAGAAGTCATTCAAGGGTCACTCCCACATTGTCCAAGATGTTACCATCTCCGCTGACGGTGCTTACGCTTTATCCGCTTCTTGGGATAAGACTTTAAGATTATGGGACTTAGAATCTGGTGAATCCACCAAGAGATTCGTCGGTCACACTGGTGATGTTTTATCTGTCTCCATTGCCAAGAACTTAAGACAAATTGTCTCTGCTTCCAGAGATAAGACTGTCAAGGTCTGGAACACCATTGGTGAATGTATGCAAACTTTATCTGGTCACTCCGATTGGGTTTCTGCTGTTAGATTCTCCCCATCCGAAGAAACTTCCACCGTCATCTCCGCTTCATGGGATAAGACTGTTAAGGTATGTACTAACGAACGAAATGAATTTTGTCTCTCCCATAGATTTTCTTCCTTCTTTTTCTGTTTTTTAGTTTCGATTGGTTTAGATGATGATTCTTATATTTGCTACTTCAGACGGGGCTTGCCAGCTCTGAATGAGACATAACTTTTATCACCAAGATCTCTGATACCACCGAACCAATTACAAACAAAGAACTGAAAGAAAGAGGAAATGTTGAAGAGAACGAAATCAACTCTCTATATTTGAATCTGTTTTACTAACATCTATTATAGTCTTGGGACTTAAACGATTACAACGTTAACGCTGACTTCATCGGTCACACCGGTTACGTTTCCTGTATCACTATCTCCCCAGATGGATCCCTTTGTGCCTCCGCTGGTAAGGATGGTGTTATCATCTTATGGGACTTAAACTCAAACAGAACCTTATACACTTTAGCTGCTTCTTCTGAAGTCCACGCTTTAGCTTTCTCTCCAAACAGATATTGGTTAGCTGCTGCCACCGCTTCCGGTATTAAGATCTTCAACTTGGAAGAAAGAACTTTATTAGACGAATTAAAGCCAGAATTCGCTATCGGTTCTAAGGCTAAGGACCCAGAAGCTATCTCTTTAGCTTGGTCTGCTGACGGTCAAAACTTATTTGCTGGTTACACTGATAACGTTATCAGAGTCTGGCAAGTTATGACCTCTTCTGCTTAAATCTAATACGTAGTCGAGAGAATAATAAACGTGTAAAATAAATAATCAACATCTGTAGGATCCCTTGTAGTATAGTACAAATCAAGTTAAACAGAATCTACACTAGGTAATGTATCTTTTATTGAATTGTTCATTTTTTACATTGTTATTCAAAGAAATATAATTTACCACTGGCACTCCCACCAACGGCCCAATTTTCCAGTGGATGCATTGTTACAACGGCAGGGACAGCCCCAACCTTTTCTTCGGTTAAATGAGCTAAAATTTGTCCCTTCTGATCATAAATGTCAATTCCTCTGTTCATATTTGCGATGCAGAATTTTTGAACGCCATCCGATGGATTTGTTTGCCATTTGGATTTAAGAATTGAAACCCAACGCCCAGTTTGACAATTATGTTTTATTTTCGTAAATGGAGTTATGTTTATTGGAATAGTCTCTTCTTCTTCTTCGGCTTTTCTTTTCAGTCTCTTTTTGAGTTCAACCCCAGGCTGATAATCTTTCGTCCATTCCAATACGGACTTCTCAGTGCCAGAGCCACTCAAGTCAAATACTGCGATTTGATCGTCATACCCATTGCATACTAATCTATTCTCGGAGTTCCAGTCTACACATGATACGGATAACCTAGACAGATAGCTACCATAGCAATGCGGTGAGATTTGTTCCTCGTATTCGGACCAACTGGCATTACTTGCCGAAAGATTTCTTAAGTCCCAAATTTTAAGTGTACGGTCAAGTGAAGCAGTTGCGAGTTGATATCTTAAGTTTGGATTGACAGAAAATGATCCAATTTTTTTATCGTGAAGTCGTAAAAGTTTTTTAGCATTCGTTGATTTAAATGGTTGTCTGATATCGTGCTGGTAAAAATTTCCTGAGAGAGTAGTCATGTATAAGAGGTTCTCTTCTTGAGGACCAGCAAAGCTTATATCAGATACCCCAAGTGGATAATCTTTGTCAGTGTATGGATCGCTTAAATAGGCCAACTCTGAAGAAGAGAGCTTATTAAGGTCTAGACTACGAACAGAACCATCATACGATGATGTAAAGATCTTAGTTGGAGATTGAGTTGGTACCAAAATTTTGGAAATAAGCTTACCATGTGGTTTGACAATGGATATCGTTGGTTCCTCATCTTCTTCTCGCTCTTTATTCCCTGAGTCTACAGCCCAAATACCCAAGTCACCAACAGTATCACCTACAGCAATTACTCTATCAGTCTTGGATGGGTGAAAAGCAATAGATGAGATTCTTTGATGGGTAATCTTAATTTCAAGTGGGTCAAACTTCTCATATAACTTTAGCTTGTCAAACTTTATTCTTTCAGCATCCAAATCGTAATCTTCACTTTTCTCTCTAATCAAATGATAGAAATCACCAGCAGAGAATTTCTCACCAAGGTTCTTAAGTATGTCTAAAACAGAATCTTCTTCTTGATTCCCTACTTCACCTTTTTCTTTTTCTTCATCTTCTCTCTTAATGTTCTTATCCAATACACCTTGGTTCTTCAACTCCCCCTTTGGATCGGTTATCAAATCGATAAGATTGAAATTTCCATAGAGACGCGTCAGCTTTAACTTTTCAACTTCCTTCTTCTTCTTTTCAAGCTCATCAGCTTCCCTCTGTAATTTAGCATATTCTTCAGAATTTTCAACCTTAACGCCGGCTAATCGCCTTGAACGTCTGGATGGTTCCAGCGGTTCACGATTTGGCTGTGGAGATGATCTATGTTTCTTCTTAGTAGCACTTTCCTTTTTTGATGGAGCAGTTGGTAGTTCTCTCTTAATTGAATTGGAAATTGTATCAAGATTTAACAGACGAAGCAATTCCTTATTTCTTTGGATGTTTTCCAATCTTTGTCTTTCGAACTCCGAAACTGGCATGTTGATTATGGTGTCTTTAGTGGAATCCAATTGATAAAAGCACGGATCCTCATTATCTTTATCCTCATTCATATCAGGCTCATCACGTTTTGGTTGCAGGACTTATGTACCGGCCGAGACTTTAAAACACCATGAAGTACTGGAAGGTAGTAAACCTCCATACAAGTGGCCCTCCAGAGGAGAGATAATCAGAGATTTTGTTAGGTTATTTGTAAAAACACTGTCCTTTGACTTTGAAGAACATAATCAAAGTATGGAGATTGGGATTTCTGTTTGGGTGCAAAAAAAGAAAAAAGAAAACTCTTCAGGACATGGAACACATTGTATACAGAAAATATTCTACTACGATGTATATTAAATAAAGTTTATTGATTGGCAGCTTCTATGGTAAGGGTAAATGGGATCCATTTATCCCGTTCTCTTTATGTAAGACCTTGCTTACTTTCTATACTTCTTTTTTTGAATAGCCTGCTGCTCAACCAATCTTAACACATCGGAGCATAAGTAAAGACTCCCACAGGTTATAATTTCTCTACCATTTGAGACTTCCGAAGCTTGTTGGATGACCTCATGTATACCCCCAGGATTCCCTCTTTGTACATCTTTTGTGTACTTTTCAGAAATAGATTTGAGGTCCTCAAATGATGAACATTTAATCCACGGCATGTTTTCTGGGATTGTAAAATCAGTTAAAATTATCGTATCTTTATCGGTTATGTTTAAGTGTTTAATCAAGTTCTCAATATTTTTACCCTTGGTCATTGCAATAATGAAAACAAGCCCGGAATCTCTTTGCTGAGATGATGAATTCAAGTATTTACCTAACTCAATAGCTGCACTTTCATTATGAGCACCATCGATTAATAACAGAATTGAGTCATCTATTAGCACAGTTTGAAGCCTACCTTGCCAGTTAGTATGCTTGATTCCTTCCAAAATCGATTCAGATGTAATATTATTGCTATAATTTGGATTCATTCTTATTATATCTACGATGTTCAAGGCTATGCTAAGGTTCTGAAGTTGATATTCACCTTTTAAAGGAGAAAATTTGATCAATGATGAAGAAAGTGAAGATTGTGCTGGCTTTATGTCACATTTTAATTCTTTAGATTTTTCAGTGATAACCTGAATTACCTCCTCCTTATTAGTATTGTCAAAAACGACTGGCACACCTTCCTTCATTATTCCAGCCTTTTCCATGGCAATTGCTCCCAAAGTGCTCCCTAGTAAATTTTCATGATCCATTGCAATCTTTGCAATGGCTGTGACTAGTAAACTAGGTGGTTCTAATACATTGGTTGCATCTAATCTACCACCAAGACCAACTTCAATTATTGCTAACGAGACCTTTTCAATTTCAAAAATCTTATAAGCTGTTGCCGTGAGTAATTCAAATTCGGTACAACCTAATTCTAACTTGGCGTTGTATGACTGAACTAAATTTGACACTTCTTGAAATTTTGTTAATGGGTATACTGATTCGTCAATTGAGATACAATCGTTATAGTATAGCATATGAGGCGATGTAAACCTACCATTCTTAATATTAGAAGACTTGAAAATAGAAGACAAGTAAGCTATTGTTGATCCTTTACCGTTTGTACCAGCTACATGGATTGAATGGTAAGTTAAATGGGGGTTTCCAAGATGTTTAAGGAGTTTAGTAACTCTAGCAAGTCCTAAGTCGATTGGCATAGTAATTTGAAGAACAGCTAAGTTCAAATCAAATGTCCAAGAAGCAAAAGAATAACAAACGGAAGAATCCTTGGTTCGTTTATCAATCGAGATTAACAGTGTGTAGTTGATATGTGATTTCTACTTTGAAAATTTTCCTGTGTATACGAAAGATATCGATATCGATAGTTGTATTTCAATATTATAATTCTAAACAATACTGTACATCCTTCTTCCTATTAAAATCAGCCACAATGTCAGATTCGTTCATTGATCAACGTCTAAATGCTTTGCATGAAATTGATTGCAAAATTGTTTCATTATTGGATAATTTGTCTACACTCTTCCAAACTTATTCAACTCCATCAAAGGTAAATGACCCAAAGCAGAATAACGAATTAAGAGAAACATTCGAAGCACAAACAAAGGGGATTTACAGCCTAATAAGTACAGTTGCAATTGACCTTAGAAAGGAAGTTAAGATAATGGACGATAACATTGGTGTTTATGATAAAAATGAGGATGGAGTTATGATCTTACCAATTAGTGTTGATCAAAAGAACTCAACCTTAGGGGCGAAGAAATTAAAGCATGAATTAGCTCAAATGGACAAAGCTTTAGGTTGGAACAAGCCAGCAGCAGTGATTAAGAATGTCCCAGATATAGCCATAGATACTCCAGAAAATGTTGAAACAGTACCAGAGCCAACAGATTCAGAAATTAAAGAAGTCAAACAAGAGGATAACGTTCAAGGTATTGATGGGGATAAAGATGGGAATGACGTTGTCATGAAGGAGGAATCTATAGTTCCTGAAGAAATAAAAGACGAGTCCGTTTCTAATTATGGTATGGATATAGCGATGGATACACCTAAAGAAGATATAGAAATGGAAATTCCTGAATCAAAAGTCGAATCTGAACCTGAAGCAATCAAGGTCGAAGATCTGAATGATGATATCGGTCTAGTAAACATAAGCGACGAAGATAAACCACTTGCAGAGCTATAAATGGAAGGGAGGAGAGCAAAATTATAATGGATTGAGTCTGTCTCTGGGATATGGAGATAACCAATAAACAAATGCTAGAATAGCTTCTATATAATAGTATATTAATTTTATATAAAACATTAGTGTACATGAAGTGGATACGGAAAGTATTATGCATGTTCTTCCCGAAACACTTTGCAAGGATACTAGGTCAAAGCAACAGAGAGAGAAATTCCAACAAAATCAGGTGTAATCAGGGCTTGCGATGGCAAGCACAAAATAAAAGAAGTAAATTCATCTCCTATTCGAATGTAAATCGAACAATTCAGCTTTGCATTCCGATACCACAAATTCAGGGATATATCTTCCCTAAGTGATATGAGTAATTTGGGTTATATCTCTTCAAGATAACCTTGTTGAATTAATCTTTCGACATCAGATTTTCTAACATAAAATTGAGAGTCCTTAATCAAATTAAACACCCCATATTCGGTTTGAACCTCACCTCCATCACGTAGCACTCTCACGTCAATAAATATATTAGTTGGGGGTTCCAAATCACCTGAAAGGTCAATGTCTGGAAATGTAGACTTATACTGCATAACCAATTTTTGATAATTCTTAAAATACTCTTGCTCAGCGTGGTTTAAGTTATCCAAAACAAGTTTCGTCGTATCACCAACATTTGAGTTAACAAATTCATTTGAAGGTGTTTCCAACTTTTCCGTATTGACTATTGGATCAATATTAAGCCAAGTAAATTCATCAATCTTATCAGCTCTTGATTTCTCATAGGCAAGAAGGCAACGCTTATTTCTTCTCATGCAAAGATGGGTGACAAACAATTGACATTGACTAATCTTTGATTGCTCTTCATTTGGCGCAAGTCCCTGCTCCTCTGCCTCCTCTTGTAGTATTTGCTGTTGCTCTGTCAAATACTCTACGTCTTTATTTAAATCGGACGTTTCCTTTATGATATCTCTAACAAGTTCTGTTTGGTAGAGTGGAACATCAGAAAGATTGACAGCTCTTTTAGCTTCAAGGATAAGTTTATTTGCAAGATTCCCGTACATTCTGAAACAAACCACCAGAAAGAAAAAATAATTCTATTTGCTTTCACAAAATAAGTACTAAACAAATTGATATAAAAAAACTCAGCAATACTCAGTTACAATTGGTTTGATGGTTGAAGATACATATATACATATATATCGTGTATCTACGCGTATGGAAATCTTTATGATTATATGCCGGATATTTCATATTTCATTTTCCATTTTCGTAAGTAACATTTTGGAAATTGGCTAAATAGCTTCTTATGTAATATATACTACAATTAAAAAAAAACAAATCAGTAGATGATAAATTTATAATTGGTATTTGCTGTAACTATTGGCCTTATTTTATAATTTTGGCACATTTTGTGATGGGTAGTTGCTACAGATGTAAGTGGAGTGCATGTAGTGCATTGTATAAATTTGCAGCCATTTCTTTTTCTATGGTTCCAGTTCCCCACAATTGTACCCATAGGTGATAATTTAATCAAATAAACTATAGGTGAATTAAATTACATGCATTGAATGATTATTGGGATTCTGTTCTTACCAATATACCACTTCGTTTAATTTTGAATGTCAACCACTCTCTACATTGGATGAATAAGAATGCTATCCTGATTTATCCATATTATGTTTCCAATATTTTACTTTAATTGCTTTCTTTTATTTTTATTCTTATAGTCACGTTCAGGAAAATAGCATTCCTTTTTACCAACATTAATTAGCTCGTTTCATACCCTCTTCCACCTTATCATCCTTATTATCAGTTTCCTACCAAATTTGGTGATATACCTGCATACAATCAATCGTTGATGGAATGGATAGAATCATCTAGATCTCATCTCAAGCAATCTTATTCTCCAACTCTTCCTCCAATTCCCATTTAATTTTGATATTCAAGTATTGCTATTCCCTTTGGTATCATCCTCGTCATCATCATAAACTTAACATAAAGCGTAACCAATTCTATACACTGATTTAAAATGTTTAGAGTAGCTGCTAGAAATTTTACCCAAATAGCTTTAAAGAATCCAAGAGTTCTTGTCTCAAGGGTTCCCGACGTGAATAGTATTACCAAATGGAACTTATCCCATATACGGCTCAACTCTACAACTGCGCTGTTCAAGCCGGAAAATCAACAGATGATGATTGCTTTCACTTGTAAGAAATGTGATACTAGATCTTCTCATACGTTTTCTAAGCAAGGTTACACTCATGGCTCAGTTGCAATTCAATGTCCAGGCTGTAAGAACCGTCACTTAATTTCTGACAATTTGGGAATTTTCAGAGATAATAAGGTTAATTTAGAAGAACTTTTAAAGGCAAAGGGCGAAAATGTTGCTACCTCGACCGATGCTTTAGTTTTTGAAGATATCCCAGATAGTTTGAAAAGTACTTTGGGGCACTATGCAAAAGATGCACCAGATGAGTACCAAGAGAAGAAAGAACCTAGCCACCCAACTGGTTTACCACAAAGTAGAGCAGATGAAAATAAAGCAAAATAGTAAATATAAATATGACTTAATTATTTCCCATATTTGTATTCGTTTAAGCTTTAAACCAGGGTTGCAACATATAAATATAAACATAATATAACATAATTGAGTTTCCTGTATATAGATGAATAATTTTTCAATATTAATGGAAGTGTATCCTCCCAACCTTGTAGTTAACTATTTTACTTCATTATATATATAAAGCATAATGATTAGATTGATTCGCTTTACTCCTCGTATATCATCGACATCTCTTGGTCTCCGTTTCAACTCTATCTCTCCACTTGAAAGATATAAGGCTCAATTGGAAGAGAAAGCAAAACAACTTGGGGCTGGATCTGTTGAAGAATTACAATCAAAGTTTAAAAAAGACATTGAACAAAAAAAGAAAGAATTAAATAAGATAGATCCCTTGAAGGAACTTGAAGAATATGAAAGAAGACAAGCTGAAGAAATTGCTAAAGAAAGAGCAAACAAGAAGGCTAAGGGAACTGATTCGGTAAGAGACGGAATCTCTCCAGACACTCCAAAATTACCTTATAAGACAATGAATTCATTTGTTGATCTTGAAAAGATCAAAGAGCTCCCACAGAAGGAAATCGAGTACTTGTGGAGAGCAAGATTCCAAAATAAAGAAAGAACCATTCACGCAATTATGGATAACTTACAATTTGCCAAAATCTATGCTTCAGCATTCAAGAATCCAAGTTTTATTTTACCTTTACCAAGAGGAGATGTTAGCGAAGCAAGTGAGGATGGGGGCTATGAAATGCATTTCGTTCAGTGGTCTTTTGTTGGACCAAAGACTACGCACTGTATGATTACTACTGTTGCTGAGTACAAACTTCATAAAGAGTATGCAAAACCACACACCACTCTTATGTTCCATCAAGATTTATCCGATTTACATGACTTGGTCTTGATGAATGGTCAAGTTGAAACCGAAACATCATTGTCAATGGACGAAGCATCCTTGTTGGTGTTGAATGTTCAAAGATTTTACGGTGGTATTGGTAACCCAGATGGTGCTAAGAGAAAGGCTGAACTCTTAAGACAATTCACAATTGGATCATCTGAATTTGATGTAGCTGAGTTAATCAAGGAAGCATCTTCGATGGAATAAGTTAGAAAATGAACTTCCCTAGCATTTTAGTGCAACTCCTACTCACTTATGTAGTAAACTAATGTATATTTATTTTAAACTTGTATATTTCCTTTTATTTTATTTAAATATTCATTAAATCATCTAATGCACTTCTCTTCCCATTCGTAGTCTCAACGACTTTTTTAGCTCGCAGTTTTGGAGTGGCCCTTGGCTTAGCAGGGGCTTTTGTTTTAGCAGGGGCCCTAGGTTTTGGGGGTGCCTTAGATTTAACTGGTGCCTTTGACTTAATTTTCGGTATAACTTCTTCCTCGTCGCTTTCAGATAAAATAATGACATTTTCATCATCATTATCATCCTCGTCCAAATTCATAACCTCATCGACATCGCCTTCAACATCATCTTCGGAGCTTACTATTTCCTTGGATTTTGCTCTACTTTTTCCAGAAATGGCTCTCTTCGGTGGAGGTGGCGATGGTGTTAGTTTTTTAGGTTTAGCCATTGGATCCAATGAATCCCACAGCATTTCATTAATCTTCTCTCTTTTAATTTGGGTAAGTACTGATTTCAATACTTCATTTGCTTTCATATTATTCTTCCCGTGGAATTCATCATAATCAATGTCTACATCTAGTAAATATTGGGTTTCTTGTTTCATCTCCTTGTCGATGTACTTCTTCAAAATATGTTTGTCATCTTGGTTAAGAAATGTCGCTACAGCGTTATTCATCCCATCTTCAGGCAACAAAGTCAACTGAGTTTGCTTTAAAAAT
The DNA here is from genome assembly GCA_030578175.1 of Dujonia santamariae. Classification (NCBI taxonomy): domain Eukaryota; kingdom Fungi; phylum Ascomycota; class Pichiomycetes; order Serinales; family Debaryomycetaceae; genus Dujonia; species Dujonia santamariae. The sequence goes on from JANIVZ010000057.1 coordinate 48,237, forward strand.
TCATTCATAAGTTCTTGTACGTGCTTTTCTGAATTTGGATCAACCTCTTCATCTGTAAACCTAGCTCTTTCCGCTCCAGCTTCCTTCAATAATTTATTAGAATTTGAATTCTGTCCATTCTTTTTTTTATAAAATTGAACAACATCGTTAACATTTGCAACTTTCCCAACAAATCTGTTCGAAAATCTTCTAGGATTACCTACTTCGTAGCCACCAGAATAATCGACTCTTAACCTAATAAGCGGCAATGGGATTATCTTTTTGTTGTTTGTCTCAACAACTTCAGCACCAGAATCTCCTTCGTGTCCTTCATCATTACCCGCTTCGTCTTCATCGTCTTCTTCAAATAACTCAGGGTTCCCTTGCTTGAATTTTTCATTTGCTCTTTCTATTAATTCTTCAACTTTATCAGCTAAAAATTTCGCTATATCTTCTTTAGAAGAAGGTCCAGGAATAAATCCCTCTGTTTTCAAAGAAACTTCTTCCATTACAAATGGTCGAACTGTTTTCAACGGGATTGGTTCGATTGAGTAATCTTTCCCTCTAACATTTAAAATAAATACATTCTTCTCCACAGCTTCCCCTTCGCATAATGAAGTAGCTACCGATGAACCTGGCTGTAATGTTTCAAATCCCATGTCTGAATTATGGACAGGATGTGGTATACACTCGTGTTCGTGTCCCCAAATAATAAGATCCAAAAAGTTAGGTAAAAACAGTTCTGGTAAGTAAGAAGTGTTCGTATGAGCTGAATGATTCTGATGTACACAAATTAGGTTAAACCAATCTTCAGTGGCCAAGTTTGGCCTAAGAAATTTAACCTTCCCATCTCTAAAAGTTTTGAAAAGTCTTTCATCCCTAACATTGGCCAAACCATAAAGAGATAACTTTGTAGAGCCCTTTTGGAATAAAAGTGGGGAGACAGTTATAGAGTCGTTATCCACAACTTTCCCAAAATGATTCACTAACCCAGCAACCGATAACAAATCTATAGGTGAGAGGAGGCCCTCCCCTGTTGCATCATCGTGATTCCCACTAATGGCGAAAACTGGTATTGAAATATTTAAATTTGGATCTTCATAATTAACAACATTGAATCCATCCGATAGCACTAGCGATGGATCACTCAACAATTCCAATTCACATGGCCTGTCTCCCATACAATTGAGCCTTAGGGATCTCATAACATGGTACATTGACTTCTTAGATGGTTTATTTACGTGGAATAGATCACCACTTTGTAAGATCATGTCTACGTTGGTAGTCTTAGCGAGGTACGTGATTTCTTGGAAAGTCTTCCAAGAGTCATCCGATCTAATTGGATCATTTTCATTATAGCCGACGTGATTATCTGTCGTTATAAGGATACGAATAGTGTCATCACCATCGGGGACCTTCGAAACATGCATTAGTATAAATATATAAGAGAAAGAGAGAAACCGAAGTCGGAGATTATTCATCGGGGTTTAATGGTGTTTATGTGCAACCCTCAGTCCATCATCCACCCATTAAAAAGTGCGATGCACAAGATACGATCTGAAATGCACTAACCGATTCCTCTTTTGCTAGACACAACACAATTCAAATAGCAACGGAACTATTGCTTTCACGTCATGGTTGATGATTCGATATCGTCCACCTTGGAGGCTCGACAGCTTGATGAAGTTGAGAGTATCTCATCCATTTACGGGGATATATTCAAAGATATAACCCCAAAGGGTCTAGTTTGGAATAAGAAACCAAGTCCACACTTTCAAATCTTTTTAGAAAGCTCAGAATGTTCCGATAGACCAACTTTGTCGGTAATAATAGATATAGAATTTACTCCTACTTATCCACTTTCACCTCCGAAGATTCAATTGTTGGAACCTAAATCGATTTTAAATGCTCCATTGGTAAAGATGAAGCAAAGAGTTAAGGATTTAATGAAGGAGTATGTTGAAGAAGAAGTATGCTTTGTTATTATATCCGACTTAAAGGAGATGTTGGACGAATTTCAGCTGCATACTGAGAAAGTATTATCTCTTGAAGAGGAGAGAGAATTGCGCCTAAAGAATGAACGACTACAATTGGAAGCCAACGAGCGAGAGAGAGAACAAGAATTAAAACTTGCAAAGAAAAGACAGAACGAAGAATTGAATAAGCAAATCCAAAAGATAAGAGGAGAATATTACAACAGTGTTGATATGAACGAAGAAGAAGAAGTTGATAATGAGCCAATTAACGAAGAGACTAATCTTGTACCTGACGATATGTCCGATGGGACTTTCTTTGTATTTGCAAATACAATGATTGGTTCTATACCATCTGCTTCAAGAGATTCAACTTTCAGATTTAAAACAGTGACAGGATTCACTCGTTACTTTGGTACTGATCTCTTATCGCTGGTGAGTGAGCAGTATATAGTCAAACCGTTCTTCTCACCCTTGGCTAAGTTCAAAATAGATAGGATTGGTGGTGATAAAGTTCAGTTTCTTCTATCGGAGATACCACTTTCTAACCTGTACTGGGTAACTGATGATGGTAAGCGAAAAATTCAAGATCTTGAAACTGAATTGCAAATCATTATGAATTTAAATCATGAAAATATATCCAAGTTGGTAGGATTCCAAATAGATGAATCTACTGGGGGTGGTTGGAAAGTCAGATTGCTTACTGAGTACTGGCTGGCATCTGAGCTGATCAAGGATTATTTCTTTAACTCTGGTGTTGAGCGAATAAACTTGGGGTTGGCTAGAACATGGCTCATTCAATTGATTCCAGGGTTTGAACACTTACAAAATTGTGGGATCATTCACAAGTTTGTTTGTCCTTTAACTGTTGTAGTCATAGAGGAGCAAAACATCTCCGAAGATGTATTCATTGAACATGATGATTACATTTCTACGAGTAGGATATTAAAGCTTTGTCATACATCTTACGGTTATCGAATACTTAAAATGATTGAAGAACACCCATCTGAGAAGCAACAACTGTATACCAATGGAAACAGACCTTCTGAATTAATTCCTGAAAGTTGGATGGCACCAGAATTAAATCATGGCGGCCATCAACTTAAAACCGATATTTGGGACCTTGGTGTCTTGTTTATTCGTGTAATGCTTAATTACAATATCTTGTCTACGCAACTTAAATCTCCCGCTGAATTTAGTTCAAATTTTAACCTGTTTTCATTCCCGGACAATGAAGAAAAGTATTCGGATATTGTTTACGATTTATTTCACAAAATGCTACAATCAAAACCATCAAAACGGCCAAGTCCAATGGAATTGAATGCAGTGAAATTTCTTCGTGATGGACCTATTGAAAAGACGGAAACAGGGCTCAATTTTACGAACATACATAATGATATTGCCACAGCTACAGCAGCTGTGGCAGTAGCCGTGAATGCCCCGGCAATATCTGTTGCTCAAGCTGATATCTTCCCCAATGGTAGAAGGTCTTCTATATCAAATTACGATCCACAAAATAATGCATATAATCTTCGTAATATGGGTAGATACGAAAGAGATTTTGAAGAAATTGGGAAGTTGGGTAAAGGTGGTTTCGGTGAAGTTGTGAAAGCTCGGAATAGAATAGAAGGTACGTTTTATGCTATAAAGAAAATTAAGCATAGAGCCCATAAATTAGATACACTTTTGAGTGAGGTTTTGTCCTTGGCCAGATTAAACCATCAATATATTGTTAGATATTATAGTACCTGGGTCGAAGAAGTACCAGAGCAACAACAAATAACGAAGCATGATGATGATCTGGACGATGATGAACTGGACGATGAACTGGATGATGAACTGGATGATGATCTGGATGTTGAGCTTGAAACCAATAACCTGAATGTTTACTCAAATTTCTCCAGAAGTACTTCATTTTTAGGAACTCGTGACAACTCGTTCCAAGTTGATTTTATTTCGAATGATCCAATTATTGAGTTTGGGTATTCTACTGACGAGGAAAACCTTGATGATACTTCGGAAGTATCCGATGATGAGACAGATGATTACACTGAGAAATCTGTTTCTGTATCAGTTTCTAAATCTAAATTTAAAAGTAAAGGTTTGAATCTACCTTCTCGTCAAAATCTGGCAAAATCGATTTTGTTCATTCAAATGGAATTTTGTGAAAACAACACATTACAAAACCTTATTGAGCGTGGTTTGCCACAAAATCCTGACGAATATTGGAGATTATTCCGCCAACTTCTTGAAGCTGTTTCATATATTCATCGTGAAGGCTTCATCCATAGAGATTTGAAACCGATGAACATTTTCATTGATAAATCAAATAATATTAAAGTTGGTGATTTCGGCTTGGCCAAGAGCGGATCTTCACAATCTACTTCGGCAACTGAAGGCTTAGTCGTTCTGAAAAATAATCAAGTTCAAGCAAGTGAGGCAAGCATCAATAATAAAGACTGGTCAACTGTGGTTGGAACAGTTTTCTACACTGCAAATGAGATTGCAACTGGTGATTATGATGAAAAGGTTGATATGTATGCCTTGGGAATCATTTTCTTTGAAATGTGTTGGAGTTTGGGTACTGGTATGGAAAGGGCCCAAACCTTAAATGGATTGAGATTGGTCGATGTTAGATTCCCGAATGAATGGAAACCTCAACAAAGGAAGGAAGAAAGGAAAATTGTAAGGTTGTTGTTAGATCATAATCCTCAAAAGAGACCTACTGCTTCCGAAATATTATCAAGTGGACTTCTACCAATGGAACATCAAGATCAGATTATCAAGGAAGCATTAAAGTCATTAGCAGATCCATCATCTCCTTGGCAACAGCAAGTTAGGGAAACATTATTTAATCAGCCATATGTATTGGCAAAAGATTTAATGTTTGATGATACTTCTAGAGGTGGGGGTTCGGCATCTCTGATTGTAAATAATAATAAGAGTGGAGATTACTTACTATTCGACAAGATGATTGAAAATTTGAAGAAAATTTTCAAAAGACATGGTGCCTTAGAAGATTTTAACAATACGAACAATCTTCTCCTCCCAAAGCTGAGATATTTTGATAGAGAAAATGTCTTCGAGGTTTTGGATAGAAGTGGGTCAATTTTACAGCTTCCGTATGATTTGACTTTACCTCTTGCTCGATATTTGAGTAAGAACAATGCTCCTTTTGCGAAAATATTCAAACATGGATTTGTTTATAGACAACCAGGGACTAACAGAAGGCCAGGGTCAATGCCTGACAAGTACAGTGCTGTGAGTTTTGATTTAGTTACTCATGATTCAAGTATGGTTTTCAACCATGATGCAGAGTGCTTGAAGGTAATTGATGAAATTGTTGAAATGTTCCCTTATACAAATACTTCAACTACGAAAAGCAAAATGGGAACTTCTAGGCTACGAGGAAGTAGTAGTAATAACACTGGTGCATCTACAGTTATCTTAATAAACCATTCCGAAATTTTGCACTCGCTTATTAATTTTTCATTTGAAAATGTTGGCATAGATGAGAGAAAAAGAATTGAAGTAATTGGTATTTTATCCCAATCAGGTATTGATTTAGATCTGGATCAAATAAAGAAGAGACTTAGAGAAGATGCTAATGTTCCGCATACTGTGACTAAGGATTTAATTGATAGATTCAATTTTACTGTTCCAATTGATCAGGCTAGAGTTAAATTGCAAAAAGCAATGCTTGATTCTCCACATTTTATCAAAGTGGAAAGAGCTCTTCTGTACCTTATTGAGGTCTTGAGTATTTTTCAAAAAATTGGCGGTCAAACCACAATTTGTTTTAACCCATTGAGTAACTATAATAATAAATACTATAGGGGTGGGATTATGTTTCAAGTAGTTCAAAAAGTTGAAAGAAGAAAGGCTAGAATTATATCTGGTGGAAGATATGATAGTTTAATTGATTCGTTTGCAAATAAGGATATGATTAAGACCATGACTCCACATGCGGTCGGATTCCAATTATCGTCTACATTTATGTTTTTGCTTTTGAGAAAAAACTTACAGCATGAAAATTCTGAAGGGATTTGGGCTAGATCAAGGTGTGACGTTATGGTTACTAGTTTGAATCCACAGTATGTCAAACAATGTGGGTATGACATCATTCGTACGTTGTGGAAATTTGATATATCGTCCGATATCTACACTGCCGATGATGATTCGAGTAATACAACATTGGAAGACATATTAGACCAAGCTCAATTGGATGGTTGTAATTGGATTGTAATCATCAAGAACCCAATTATAACTGGGCCACAAAGAAGAAATAAAAGATCCTTTAAGCCGTTAAGAGTGAGGAATTTGATAACAAATAAAGATATTGATGTTGATTTTGAGGAATTAAGTGACTTCCTTAGGAATGAAATTGAGGAGAGAAATAATGACGAAGATTTTACAGGTATACCCGCAACGGCAACAAATTCATTGATCTCATCTGGTGGTTTGACTAATTCTGCATCTACTTCGACTATCCCTCTGCCTACAGATTTGGATGATTCTACAAACAATCTTGGGCCATTGTTCTCAATAGATCTTTCACAAAAGGTTCAAATTGTTCCTAATGATGATCCAAGGAGTCGTAAGAACACGAAGAGAGATAAATGGGAAATTGAAAATGATGCAAAGATAAGCTCTTCTGCCCTAATGAAAACTTTGGCAAATGCTCCTATTATATCTGTTGATGCCAGAGATGAAGTTTTAAATATGATTCTGATGTGTTCATTGGATCAAAAAGATGAATTCATTAAGAAGGTTATGTTTTCAACTCCAAATTTTCCCAAAAGTTTTGCAGTCAATATCTACACTACATTATCTAAGGAATTGGCAAGAGGAACCAAATGGGTTGTTTTATATTCACCTAAAACCCAAAGAACAACTATCTTGGATTTAGAAAAGTAGATAATAACACACAGTGATATGCTAGTTATAGATTTTACTCATATAAGTGTAAATATATGTAATTAAATGAAGGTAAAGGTAATTTAAAAATGCATCAAGCCTGTATTAATATTATTCTGCGTCTATGTGAGCTCCCTATATCTATAAAGTTCTAAGTTAATAATAATTATTTATGTTTTTTTAAATAATGCTTTTTCCAGTCCCAGTATTCTTGGAATCTTAATTTCCCATAGTTTGCATAATTGAAGTCAATAGTTGAAATTTCACTTTGAATCATTGCCCAAATACCCCAGTAAAAGCCTGGCATTCCATAAAACATTGATATTTCGTCAATTACTTCATTTATTTGGGCAGTTGTTGCATTAACATTATTAAGGTATCCCTTAACCCATTTAATCATAACTGGGTTTGTCTTTGAAGGAGTTGGAATGGCGGCTCTATCACAATTAAATCCTTGCCATTCAGCCAAGTGATTTGCAATATCGAACGCTCGTGGTGCAGGAAGCATATATTCGTAATCAATAAATTGAATTGGATTTGAATCAGTCAGGGGTAATTCTTCTAATTCTTCTGGTTTGTTCTTTGAGAAAAAGTCAACTGGTATGATAATATTCCCACTAAGTAAATCGCAGTGACATGATACTACTGGAGATTTAGAATTCTCAGTTAATTCACTTCTTAACCATTCAAATTCATTTTGGATAATTTCACGAATGTTTTCCTCGTTAAACGAATTTGCATCGTGGGAGGTGTTATTTTCTTGAAATGATTCAATAAGTTCGGGAATTATTGGTACAATATTCATCCAATCTTCAATCAATTCCCAAACGTTGGAGATTGATTTTTTTGAAGGTTTACTTGTTCCATTTGGATTCAGCAGCAGTAGTCTTCTCCGTGATGGAGATCTGGATCTTGCTCTCCCACTGCCACTGCCACCGTTCGCAGTTTGGGTAGATGAGCCATTATTAGCTTCTATTTTCTTTAAATTTTTAGTGAACCTTCTTAATTTTTCAACACCAACTTCAATATCCTCCAGTGATACTTTTTTATGCCAAATTCCTAGTTGTTGAGCAATGCTAGGAAATAATTTTGGGTCTTGCAATTCTTCAGGTTGTAAAGATCTGCCTGGTAAAAACCCATAAACCAAACCATTATGAAATCTTGCGTGAATAGGGGGTGCTAAATTTAATGAATTTAATACTAAATGCAGAACAAATTCTCTATGTCTATCAATAATTAAATTAGTACCTTGACCGTATACTCTCATTAATACAGTTAAATTGGTCGGGGTATATTTACAGGAGAGTAACATATTTGTGATACCACCTGTGAGTTGTTTAACCGAAATTTCATTCGGTTCCTGAATCCAGGGAAAAACTTTTGTAAGTAATTCTTTAACTTGTTGGAAATTGTTTGATAAATTAGTTGGGAGGTCGATTGTGAACTGAGGTAAGTATAATGATTTTTTACCAAAGTTTAAATCTGAGCTCATTGAGGAATGTTCATCATCTTCTTCATCATCTTCATCGATATCGATATCGATATCTTCACCGTCTTCCTTGTCATCGTCGTCTTCGTACTCATTAACTGAAGTATCGTTGGTTGAATCTAAGTCTGATAATGAAGGATCATTCAAGGAATAAAGTAAATTTTTATTCTTTATCTTGATTAAACTACCTGGAGGTTTCAAAAGAAGGTCACCCGATTTGGTTGCGACTGGTGCATCTTGATATGAATCAACGGGGACAAAATGAACATCCCCTTCAGACACGTAGCAATACATTTGAGTAGACATAATTATTGAATGATACTGCTTGGCTGAGCTTAACCTTGGTGTGAGTGATGTGAAGTTGAAGCGGAAGTGGAAGTGGAAGTGAAAGTAAAAGTGAAAGTGAAAGTGAAAGTGAAAGTGACCTATACGTGTTCACAGGTATATAATAAAATAAAATATATGTATGTATATATGCCAGAAACCGAAATTAATGTGAGCGACGAGACAGTAACACTGGATGCAAAACTGTTTCTCTGTTTGTAGTGGCAGACTCAAAAATAAAGTCCTATGTCGAATGAATGTGCACGATTCGATTCTCGCGTAGATAAGTAAACAGTGCCGAAGAAACTAAAACTCAATTTAATTATTTCTTTATTTATTTATTTAATACTTTAATTTCTTCCTCGTCTTAGAAACAACCCGCTCGGTTTCACGCAAAGTAGACGAAGGGAATCTCAAAAAAAAAAAAAAAATTTGGAAAGGAGAAAAAAATAACATAAATTTTTAGACTGTGCTGTATCCAATTCACCCAATAATTAAAATTAAAATTAAAATGCCGCCGCGACAGTTTTTTTATTTTTGCTACTGCCGCTCGCTGCTTCCCTATGCGAAATAGTGAATGGAGGGGGCAGCGGGGGAGGGGGGTGGTGAAATCTATTTTTTCCCCTAAAGATATGGCTGCATGCGCAATCATTTACTTCTCAGTTGTAGTGGATCCATGTTGACACACTCTAATGGATGACGCTCCGCTGGCGCCTATCCGGCGAGGACAATTGCATTGAGCTTGGCTCCCTTCGGTCGTTTCTGTTACTTTCTAGCCCTACTGGGAGAAAGATATTTTGTCGAAGAGGAGAAAAGCTCGATGCAATCGTCCTCCCCGGATAGGGGCCTCAATTGGGCCCTAGCGGGGCGGTAATAGATCAGTAGTTTTTATTTTAAAATAACATGCTAGAATTATATGACGCTCCGCTGGCGCCTATATGGCGGCAATTGCATTCAGTTCGGCTCCCTTCGGTCGTTCCTGTTTTTTTTCTAGCCCTACTGGGAGTAAGAAAGTATTGAATTCTGTTGATAATAATATATTACAGTTATGTATTACATGTTTAAATGATATATGTAAAAGAAATAGAAATTTTTTGGTTTTTTACAATTACTTTGTTGTGCGTTAATCTATTCTTATTGAAAAACTGCATTCTTTCTAACAATAAAATAATGAAAAATGGCATATGGTTGGTGGTTGACTGGCTTGGTGGCTGGTTTTTATCTTTTCTTTTTAAAATTAATTCTAAATGTATTTTATTACTGTCTTTAATTTTTGTTTAGATATTGATATTTATAATAGCGCTTTCTTTTGTTCATCAATAACGGGTTGAAAAGCAAAAAACAAAAAGGAAAAATGGCTTTAGATTTCTTAATGTTGTATTGGCAGCATTTGACTTAATTGCTAGATATTATCATCAATTGGTTGAGATTCTAAACTTTCATAAACATTAGTTTCGTGTTCTTGTTCTTGTTCTGAAATTAAATATGGAACATATGCTTTTGATTCAAAAATACTTGGGAAATATCTTCTGTATGACCACCATGAAATAAGGATACCAATAGTGCTACCAATGATAATATCAATGAAATGATGTCTATAATCTTCAGTTCTACTTAATGCAATTAACAGAGCACCAAAGGCAGGAATTCCTGAAATTGCTGATCTCCAGGATCCCAGTTGTGGGTGTGCAACAATTAATTGACCTCCAAGCCAAAATGAAAGATAACCTAAACCAGCAAAACTTAAACTTGAATGACCTGACGGAGTTGTTCTAAATCCGTCTCTCAATCTTTTCAAGTTGGTAGTGGTACAAACATCCCTTGCAAATACCATAACATCCTTTGGAGTTCCTTCACGTGGGATACATCTAGCAAGGAAGTCTGGTCTACATCTACCAATAAAATTCTTCAAAATATCGGTGACAACACTAGTCAATAAAATTGATACTGCTAACCCAATTAATGAAAGAAAGGTCAAATAAATCTTATTCTTTGGTTTGGTAATGAGAAGTCCAACAACGCTAACTACTGAAAGTGGTACCCATGCTGCGTAAAAGAATAAAGCACCGTTTGGAACTCTTTCATGCTCAGTAAATGGGTGCAGAATTGTTAAATCATTAATGTAAAATTGCCTTTCAAATGGTTCAAACCAATAAGTTAAAGAATATAATATGAAAAGGAGTAATATAAATAATAAATCTCCAATTCTCCATTTAAGAAGTATTGGGAATATTGGTAACTTGTCTAAACCAAAGGTAACTCTATTAATTCTACCATCATTATGGAAGAAGTTAATAACATCAAACAAATTATCTTGAATCCCCATCTTATAATATAATACGAAGTTGATATTGAAAAGTAGAATATAATGATAATGGGGTTCGATTATTGGGTTGTTAATTTATATATCACTTTTGGACATGTTTCCGCGTTGATCACGTGAAAACTGATAAGGTAGAAAAACATATGCAAAGGGCAGCAACTATGGCAATAAAGATAAAACAGGGGGGGGATATGGATGGTTGGTATAGTTTCCAAATTCAGGTATGAATATTTACGTTTAGAATGAAGGGCGATGAAAATGTATTATTCAAGTGTGGTCACTGTATTTTGTTCTTTTTTTTTTTTCCTTTTTTGTTTTTAAAACCTTTATAATCTCTTTTCTCAAATGGCTGCAAAATATATTATATTGTTTAATGAATATGCATTCTTCAAAATAAATTATATAAATTACAAATGTGTCATACATTTATATAATATAGTTATATATAAAGAGTAACACTAAACCTAAATTACATATAATTTGCTGGATTTATCCATAATGGTGTATTGTTTCTATATGAGTTTTAGAATATTGAATTAAATATTTTTTGTTTGCCTAGTGGGCATTGCACAACATAGTTAAACTTTTGAAAGATGCAATAAATTTATATATATAAAGCCACCATAACGACCATATATTTATACAGTACTACCTTACTTTCTAAGATAGTATTGCTGTCCAATTCTCTCAGCAATTTCATCGTAATCTTCAAAACCTCTTGCGTTCAACACAGGGTTGTTGGTTTTTGTATCCACTGCGGCAGTCAATCCCAGTAATGGTCCCAATGGTGAATTAATTATAGTTCTAACTGCACCATATATTAAATCGATGGTACCCTGACTTGCGTCCGGATAGTCTAAGTTGGTATATCTATAAGTGAACAGAGTACCGTTGATGGTATTACCAGCGAATGCCTTTTCGAGCCAAGTGATAGCTGCAGGGCAACCAAGTAACATTTCAGATATGTGACGAGTGGAATTACTAATGGAAACTTCCATTGATTTAATCCCTTGATCCTTCCAAATATCATAGACTCTAAAAGTATTTTTAGATGGAACAATGTTATCATCCAATCCATGGTATACAAATAACGGAATTTGAGGCATTTCAGTTTCGTCAACCCCAAGGGTTACATTTAAAATTGTGTTTTTAATGATCGGTTCATTTAAAATTTGATATCCCGCTGGGAACCATAATTTGGCACCTGGAGGACCTTTGAACATAGTAGAAAATATAGTGTACGCAACTGAAGTCAATAAGCAACTGTTTCTACTAAGTGTAAAACGTCCAAGGTAGCTTGGGTTAAGATATTTCATAACTGTTGGTAAAATTTCGGGATATTCATTTGATAGTCCACTAATACCATTTGGAACTAATCCAGCGTACAAAGTGTTATCTACAGCCAAGATAGTTTCTGTAATATTGGTAACAAATCCTCCAACGGCTGCACCAACCAAGTATTTTGATAACTCAGGTGCATACGTTGGTTGAAGTGCTGCAGCCCAACCGGAAGCTAAGGATCCACCTGAATAACCCCAAATAGCAACTTGTGGGTCTTCAACTAAGCCAGGGAGAGTCCCGTTAGTGAGCTTCAAAACACCTCTAATAGAATCTAAAACACTGTGGCCAGCAATTCTACCAGCTGTGAAAGTCAGGTTAATCCCCTCGTAATCTGGAGCAACAATCCACCAACCATTGTTCAACGCAGTTTGCATAAAGAACATTTCAATTTGTGCAATAAGTGAATCTAATCCACCAAGACTAGCGCTAGAGTATGTAATAGAGCTTGGGGAGACATCGACACCGTTATTTAAATTTGATCCACTGGTTGAACCAACCCCACCAGCACCGTATAACATCGAGTAAGATGGAGCACAATCTCTTGATGAACTATCTTCTGCAACTTGGTAACTAACAAATTTTGTACCGTCCGAGTTATAAGGTTCAATAATAGTCGAGATGATTCCTGTTGGATTTCCGTGAGAATCCGACAGTCTAACCATAATTTGCCAGGAATTTTTAACGTTCACTTCTAAGAAGACACTTCTTAATGGAAAAGGAGTTTTTCTAATTTTAAGCACATCACCGAGATTTGCAGATGCAATATTGGCAGGTGGTGTATAGAATGGGTCTTCCGATGGTGGTATAGGTGTGTCAGTCAAGGGAGCCGTTAATGCAAATGGAAATAGAGAAATGAACAAGCAAAGCAAGTCAATTAATCTCATAGCGAATGTAGATATATATGTAGATTAATTTGAATGTAGGAATCAGCTAAGATTGTAAAAGAGTGTGACAAAAGAATATAAGCTTGATGGTTCCAAAAACGTCCAAAAAAAAAGATTAAATTTAAGTAGCAAATAATTATTGCTGGAATATGAAGCTGTCTTATAGAAGTAACTACTTATTGTGGTTGCATGTGGGATTCGGCTTTAGTTAGAGAGGAGTAACGGAAACTACTACATAAGTTTAATTCGCAGAATTTTGCAGCATTTCCCAAAGAGGAAATTAACTTTGGAACTCAACCTTAACGAGAAACAAAGAAAAACCAAATCCAGCGGATGTTACTTAAGGAACAGTACATATAAGTTTTAACAAGTCATCATGAATAATCGGTTGTTGTAATATTTTGGACTATAACCGTTCATGCCTGTGGTGTAGTATTATTGTTCTATTTGAGTGCCTTTTCAGCCTCCACTGCTTCCGCTGGATAACCAAGTTTACACCTTTTTTGCAATTTCTGAATTGAGAAATATACCAAGGGAAGAACCACATGCAGCTTCACATTCTTGGATATCAAGACGGAAAGAGAATCTTTGGGTAAAACTTCATCGTCTCTATCTGGCGAATGAAAATATACGCACCTAGTTAGGAAATGGATAGAATTCCGAAGTAGAAGTGTCCTGTGACCTAAATAGGTTGGCTCGACTCGTCAATCCACTTTGAAACATTCGGATGGGGTAAGATGATAAAAGTTACGAGTTATTGTGGGGCATAGTAAGAATTGTGACAGGTTGTAGCACCCTCCATGCATTTAAATAAGTTAAGAGAATGGTCACAGAGTTGATGAATAAACCCCGTCGGTACTTTTAGCATTCCTACCAAAATATACCAAAAGGTAAGCGGGTTGTTTGGTAGGAGTGAGTACTACTGAAATTCAAGTAGGTTGGTGTTGGTCTGATTTATGAACACCATATAGCTTGTATTCATGAGCATTGAGACTTCTCCTCTTTCTTTCTTAGTTAGCGTAAGATTTTTTTAAGTCACAACTTCAGCTCTTAATCCTTCAAAGCCAGGTGTTTTTATTGCAGTGTAAATAAACAAATCACTAATTGAATCAGACGAGGGAGAAAAGCATCAAGGAACATTTACCTCTTCGCTGTTCCTGCAACCTTGCAACCTAAAGCTTAATTTCTATTACCTTCCGCATTAGGAAATACGCGATCTGTTGGTACTTATTTGACAGTGAAATTACTATTTAAGAATAATATACATCTGAAGCTAAGGGCATGATACATATTGACAGAGCTAAAGAATTGACAAACTTCTAGGAGGGGCAATTAAAGGTGTTAAAGTGCCGATGTAAAGAAATAAAATGCTTTTGAGAATGGCTGCAAAAAAAAACCCTTCTCAATGCAACTTTATATTTAACTTACCAACACCTACAACCTAACAATCCTCCTAACGAGACTTCATGCCAAGTTTATTGTATTGCCTTCCTATGATTTTGAAACATAGATCACCTAGTATGTATTTCTTCTTTTGGCTACAAATATTCTCCTCTATAAATGTTTCATATATGGCCCATATTTAACCGGATATGTTTACATTTTTGCAAGAATTGTACCTCACGAAACACCCCTCATTTAGAACGATCAAAATACATTACGCTTTGTTTAGCTTGTTGTTTTTCTCTACTGAATATAAACAAAAGGGACAGAAGAGCCGGTGATAGACCAACGCTAGTGAATCTATGGATAATGTACAATGCTCTGCTAGGGCCCATATCCGGCGAGGACGATATCATTGAGCTATTGCTTTGGTCCTTTTTCTAGCCTTCTGGGAGTAAGGAAGTTCTGCCGAAGGCAGGCAATCTCAATGAAATCGTCCTCTCCAGAAAGGGTCCCTAGCGTAGCGGTCATACACAAGTAGAATTTGGCACTTTGGTATCGCATTTTGCTCATCTCTCTCCTCTAACCGGCAAATGTAAACATGTTTTCCGTGTATTGGTGCTCGCAGCTTACCATCAAGATATTTATTTTCGCAACCGAATGTATTATTCCTACATATAACAAATGTTTGCATTCTGGATTTATTTGGTGCATTTATATTTCTTATATATACCCATTCCTTATCTATCAGGTTTTTCATACTGCCAATTATAACTTAGTTGATTATTATTGTACTAATAATAGAGTATGAGTATTTATCAAAGCCAGGATGACCCCTGGGACAATGGATGGGCAAATACCGAATCACCAGCATCAACGGCCAATCTCCATCAATCTACCGCTCAAATTGGATCATCCAGTTATCTAACTACATCACAATTGCTTGGGAGTCCACATAGTGGTACTCCACTTGGTGAGAGTAGTGGGGGCAGTAACGAGATTTCCAATTTGTTGTCTTCTAAGATTTCCTTGGAAAATGTTCCATCTTCGTACAGGCTTGTTTATGAAAGAATTGGTGAATCATGTTCAACTACCAATGAGTTGGAAGTGCTCGTATTTAATAAGTTAATTGCTGGAAACGAGTTTACCCAGTATCAGAAATCAAGAATAATAGACGTTATGTACGACAATAACCTTTTACCTCCTTCAAGGGAAGCCAATTTTTACCAAATTTTGGGGCTTATTGCCTTGGAACTTGATGTACCTGGCACTGGTGACTACGTCACCTTACAATTCAGATTTCAAACGTTACCAGAGTTATCAGACAAAGTGGTTAAGTTATTACTTGGAGATTCAGATACCAGGGGAGGTCTTTCTTCCGAATACAGCAATGCGCCCTCCATCGCTTCAATTGACCCCTTAAACGCCCGCCTCGCCAATACCTCTGTCGCAGAGGAGGAACAAGATGATCCGCTCAACCGCAACCGTATCGGCTCACTCATCGATCCTATATTAACCGATCACTCTTCCATACAACATAGACAAGAGGGAGTATCTGGTGCTGACTCACACCAACACGGGGGTTCCTCAGATAATGTTCCAATTACTTTCGATGAGATCACCAAATACGTTGACGACATTAAAGATTCTTTCAAAGATCTTTGTGTTGATACAAAAAATATTGTTAGAATCAAGGAAGTTCCAGAGAAGGAAGGTCTTTTATTCAAACATACTAACTATAACATTTCACATGAATTGAATTTGGGATTACAAAGTCCCGCTGGTGGCAAAAAAGTCATTAGAAGATATTCAGATTTTGTATGGTATGTACTGATATCCCCAATTACTAGTGTGGAAAAGATCCACCTTGGAAAATGAATCTAGATTGCTTTCCCATCACATGAGTTGGCAATGGACGGTCTTCTTTTCGTTTCTCATTTTTATATATCTTAATTTTACTAACATTTTAGGTTACTTGAATATCTTTTGAGGAAATACCCATTCCGAGTCATCCCTGGACTCCCACCCAAAAAATTTAATGGTACGTATACGTTTTTGAGATAAAAAGGTGCTTTGAGGCATTCTACTTTTTTTTTGTTCTATCGGAAATGCTTTTTAGATCGTTTTGTTTTCTGTTTACTAATCTTATAGTAGGTTCATCTCCCGATTCCCAATTTTTACAAAAACGTCGTCGGGGATTACACAGATTTCTTAACCAATTGGTTAGACACCCAGTTTTAGTTCAAGATTCACTTGTAGTTACATTTCTATCTGTACCAACAGATTTAGCAACATGGAAGAAACAGGCTAAGATTGATTATTCATTAGAATTTAAAGGTTTGAAAATTCTGACTCAATTTATTAATTCAATTTGGCCATCAATTGGTGAAGAATTTTTAACAAACTGGAAACAATCAGAAAATAACATTACAAAGTTAATTGAAATTTGGACTAAAATTGTTTTACTTGTGGAAAGATACGAAAAAAGACAACAACAAATTTCCTTAGATAATGGAAAGTTTGTTGAAATGATAAATAAATTCCTGAATTTAAATGGGATTGTATATCCACACAATGATGATATAAAAGTTAATCTGGGATTTGGAAATGTAATATCGACTGGGAATAAGGATGACGTTTCATCGATAAACGAATCACTTAATTCAATCCTGGATTACTTTAATAAGTCAAGTCAATTACTTATAGATGAAAGTTTTATCATCAATACTACGGTATTGGAAAAGTTCAAAAATTATTTGGATTATCTTTATTCTTTACAAGAATTATTTGAAAGGCTGAAGAAATTACTGATCAATAATATACCCCAATTGCAAAATAGAATTCAAGAAAATGAGAAGAAGTATTCTAAATTGCTGAATGAAGACGTTGACATAAAGGGCAGTGAATTAGCTAAATTGAGACAAATTATTATAAATGATAAACAGGAAATTTTTCAACAATTAAACAAAGATTGGTTAATAAAAGAATGTTGCTTTAAGGAATTCATTATGTTCCAAGAAACACAATATTTGATTAGCGATCTTTGGATTGATTGGTCTAAGGGTAGATTTAAATTCCAAGAAAAAGTCAGCGTTTTACATGAAACTTTAAATAGAGAAGTTATCGGTAATATGCCAACCAAGTAATTGTAAAAAATAAAAATGATGATTATTGTATAAATTGTCAATCTGGTGTTAAACTGAGAGGGAGCCCCTCCTACAATATATAGTATGTAGGAAATGAAGGAGGTAGCAGGCTACAAGCAAGAAACAATTATTTTGTTTTATACCATTTAATAAATAAATAAATCTTGACGTAAATGTATTATTATATTTTTGAAAGAAATCCATAGAGAGCTGCCTACAATCTTTCAGTATAAACAGCGATACATCTTGAAATATGAGTATAGATATAATACTCGCTGTTGTACACACGGTGGTATCTCTGTAAGCTGGATTTACATATATAAATATGCATTAGCTGAACTCTGTAACAGTATACCAAGCAACAATCCAAGCGGATCCCACCTCGCTAGAAATATAGGAAAGAGAAAACACTGTGCAAAAAGTACCAGTGTAACTGTCTAATGAAATTGTATGATTTCAAGACACCTCTCTGCTATAGCTTCGAGCTTGCCTTACACGCAAGCTTGAAGGGTCAGAGATGAACAGAGTGTCTAACAGTAGACTTGGATTTTAAGATTAATCATCAATGGCAACTCTTGGAACCCACTTAAGAACCAACTTCAGATATTATTTGATCCCATTTCTTTAAAATAGGATGATCTGATTCATTTAAATCCAAATTTTGATCAAAATAGGATCTTTGCAATATCTTTGTTAAATTTAATTCTTTTTTTGCAGTATTAAATAATTCAGAATCATTTGTAAGCTGTGATAAAATATGACCAACACGGATTGCAAACTTTGCACCCAATGGGTAACCATCGTCAAAACCATTCTGAAGACTCGACTCTTTAGCCTTACTTAACCCATCCAAGTAACCCTGTTTAATATGAGTTCTTTTGATATCACCCGTTGTAATAAATTCATCATCGTCCCAAACATCTTCTCCGGTAGAGGATTCAGCTGCTTCAGCACTAACAGCACCACCAGGTCCCGATTCAACAGAAGTTAATGGCACATTATTATTTATATTAACGTCCTTACAAGCACAGCCCATTTCGAGGTATATCTCTTTTAAAAAGAACAAAAATGTAGATTACTAGTCTGATATACCCTTCATATCTTATCCTTCCCAGATGTCCAGTATTACCTATGGGCATCTCGGGTCGTGCGACGGCTCGTTTCGAATTATCACTCTTATCAATAATGAGAAAAATGTTCAAAATGTACAAAACAAACTACTTATTTATTTACAAGTCAAGCCATCATTACACACCTGTAACCCCCTAGTGCCTTGAGAGTATACGTTGATACTTTGTGCACGACCCACCCAACAGAAAAGAACCATCCTCTTCGAATTTAGTTGAAGTCAACAAATCCTGCAAAAGGAGACACTCACCTTTCAAAAGATTTACCTTCCTTTCCATCGATTCAATTAGGTGCTGGAAACCTAAACACTATCCCTACGCTTTCCTCCCCTCCCCTCGCAACAGAATACCATTTGGGTTGGTAACATTCATTTAATTTACATTATCTTCATAATAACTTATTCAATTTTACCGAGTGTTTCTATCTAATAAAAACAACATGGCTGAAAATCTCATTACGCAAGTCTCACAGGATTCTTATTCTCGTGGAGGTTACGAACGTCAAAATAATGTTGATTATGATTCAAAGATCCACTTAAATGTTAGAAACCATCAATTCACTATTACAAGAGATGAGTTAATGTCACTCCCTGAAAGTATCCTTTTATGCTTGTTTCCGAACGGTGTCTTTTTAGACCGTGCTGGCCAAGCCATTACTAACTTGACTGAAGATGACACTGTTTTCGTCAACTTTGAACCTTCATGTTTTGAGTACATTATAAATACCTTTGGTAAGGCAAGGCAAGATTTACTTGAATTAAACACGTTACATACCGTATCACTGCCTGCACTGCCAGGGTTATCACCACAGATTTCCAAACCACATTCAGAAACCGCTGCTTCAGTCTTACAGAATAAGCCAGCAATCATTGTTCTTCGAGAAGATTTGGACTACTATGTTATCCCACCACTTTCAGGGTTTGATGCTGATAATGTTAGACATTGTAAGTTGGCAGTAGCTCAGCATTTGTTGGCAAATAAGCAAATTTTTGCTGGATTGGGATATGACCCTCAATTAGACCCACTGATCCACCAACAGTTGGGAGCAGCAGAACAGCATTTATTAGATATGCTTTGTGCTAGTGGATTTCAGACTACTGGTAACTGGGGCTCGAGATCTCTCGAACCTGGTAAATGTGTAGTTCTGTCATTATCATTGGTTAGATTGCAAAACCAACCACCTTCAACTCCAGGTAATAATGCTTCTAGTACTGATACACCACCAGAATCACCACTGTTAATGCCAGTTGCATCGAATGCATCTGTTTCATCAACTGCAAGAAAATCCAGATCAAGAATTGCATCACTTGCATCATCAGCATCAAGAGCAGCATCCAGATCTTTATCAAAATCAAGGAAACCTGAAAACTCAAACCATTCGAAATTATTATTGTTTTGGAGGAAACCTGCAAGAAAATGTTGGTGGTCAAATGATACAATCGAGATTGATGTTCAAGGAATGGTTGTTAATGGTGTTAAATATGATAAATTATCAGTTAAAGTACATATTAGAAGAGTATGGACTTTAGAATTATCAGTGATTGGAGTTCAATAGAGCGGGATGTGGAAGTGTACGAATAAGAAGAATTAATACTAATAAGGAGGAGAATTATATAAACTTGAAAAATTTTTAAAAAAAACAATAAAAAACACCCAAGAAGAAATAAAGTAATTTATACATGCTAATAAGTATATAATAAATTCATAATAATAATAATAATAATAATAAAGCAAATCATTTAAAGAAAGGACTAATAAATCAAAGTAGACAAAGAAGGAATTTAGATATGAGGTGAACTGAATACATATATATACATATATATATATGTAACGATGGAAACCTTAAAGTTCTTTCTGGACGGTTTGATTGGCCAACTGAGCAAAGTTTGCTCTCCTTGGGTAGACTTCACTAATGCTAATAGGAAAAGAAATGTAGAGAGGGAGGACTTACCACTAGAGTCTTCTCTTTAATTAGTGTATGTCAATGTCGCGAGTCGGAAAAACGCGTCAAAATTGAAAAAAAATCCTACTGAGAAAGTCGGCTTGAAGAAAGTAAAGAAAACGACATTAGTGCTTTGTTACAATTAACGTTTATTTTAAACAATTACCAATAGAGAATGACTACTTCTACATACGAGGAAGAAAAGCTCCAACACACGCCGTGGGTTGAAAAGTATAGACCAAAGAAGCTTGATGAAGTCGCTTCGCAAGATCACGCAGTTAAGGTATTGAAGAAGACATTACAATCAGCCAACTTACCACATATGTTGTTTTATGGTCCACCGGGAACCGGTAAGACGTCTACTGTCTTAGCCTTGGCTAAGCAGTTGTATGGACCTAGGCTTTTCAAGACCAGAGTTTTGGAATTGAATGCTTCTGACGAGCGTGGTATTTCTATTGTTAGACAAAAGGTTAAGAATTTTGCTAGATTGACTATATCCAACCCAACTCCAGAGGATTTGGCCCAATACCCTTGTCCACCATATAAGATCATTATTTTAGATGAAGCAGATTCCATGACTAATGATGCTCAGTCTGCGTTAAGAAGAACCATGGAAACATACTCCGGTGTCACAAGATTTTGTTTGATCTGTAATTACATTACTAGAATTATCGACCCACTAGCCTCGAGATGTTCTAAGTTCAGGTTTAGATTGTTGGATAACGAAAATGCGCTCCAAAGATTGCAGTATATAGTTGAACAGGAAGACGTTCACTTGGCCGACGACACGGTCTTGCCAGAGTTGCTCAAGTTATCCAATGGTGATTTAAGAAAGGCTATCACGTATTTGCAATCGGCCAAGAGAATTGACGAATTGGGAAACGAAAATGATGACGACGTTGACATGGACAAGGAAAAGATAACAAAAACTACAATTCAGGAGATTGCTGGTGTGGTTCCAGATCAATTGGTTGACGAAATCGTACTTCAAATTAACTCGAAGGACACTACAAAGATTTTATCTTGCGTAGAAGAAGTTGTTTTACAAGGTTGGAGTGCACAGCAATTAGTTGACCAAATTCATGACAAATATATCTTTAATGATACCATAGCCTCAAGCATTAAGAATGAAATAGCAAGAGTACTCTTCGAGACTGAAAAAAAATTAAACACTGGTGCTGACGAACATATCCAATTCCTTAATTTATGTCTTCAAATTTCTGCTCAAATATAACTTACATAAGTATCCCATCCCCCCCTGTAAAATATACATATCAATTATCGATTTTACTCTACATAATTCATTCGCTCGTTAATATATTGAATTATTTAATTAAGTTCTTACTTCTTAATATTGTTTTGGTGGTTGACCTTGATAACCTTGGGGTAATTGACCAGGGCGACCTTGTGGAGGTCCCCTTTGGCCTTGACCAGGAACCATTCCCGGTACTTGTTGACCTTGTGGACCTTGTGGTTGTTGTGACATGCCAGGTGGTCCTTGGAAATTATAGCCAGGTGGAGGTGGCATACCATTGAATGGAGGCATTGGCATTCCTGGGGGTGGAGCGAATCCTGGTGGGAACATTCCCATTGGCGGTCTGTTAGCAAATTGGGGTGGCATTTGACCATGCATTGGACCTCCTTGCATGTGAGGGCCCTGTAAGTGTGGAGGTAACCCTGGACCATTTGGACCATTTTGACCATTTTGACCAGGTCCTTGAAATTGCTTCATCCACGGAGGAAGTTGTTGTGGAGGTCCTTGTTGTTGGGGTTGAACTTGTCCAGGTTGGCCCTGTCTTTGTTGTGGTAACGGTTGACCTTGACCAGGTTGACCCTGTATTTGTTGTGATTGCTGCTGTTGATGACCTTGGCCCGGTGGGACCTGTCTTTGTTGCTGCTGTGATTGTTGCTGTTGTTGTGGTAAGACATTACTCTGCTCTTCGCCAGGAGTGGTTTGTGGTTCTGGCGCCTTTTTCATTAATGACATAAAAAAAGAATCATTAGCACCAAAGCCACCAGGACCAGCAGGTCCACCAAGCGGAATTCCCTGGCCAGAACCTTGTCTTTGGAATTGAGGTGGTAATTGTCCTGGAATACCTGGGAAACCTTGACCTGGATGTGGAATTTGTTGACTTGGGTGTGGTCCTTGTTGAGGAATCGGTCTTTGATGACTTGCAACTTGGCCCTGCTGGCTTGGTTCACCCAGAGTTTGTGGTGGTGGTGGTGGTGGTTGATGTCCACCTTGTTGTTGTGATTTCATCATAGCAAAAAATTTCGAATGATGATCTTCTTGTTGAGTTTGACCAACAACTTGTTGCGGTGACTGTTGTTGTTGTTGCTGCTGTTGTTGCTGTGGTAGTGGTGGCTGACTTCTTTGTGGCTTGATTTGTTGCAGCATAGATGGTGCATTGAAAAAAGATGAAAATCTGGAACTCTTCGCAGTTTCTGCATGACTTTGAGTAGGTGTCGATGCTCCAGAATTAGAAGACTTTCTCACACTTACACCACTATCTTTCTCATCTTCATTCTTTGGCTTTACGTAGGAGAAAAAATTATCAACTTCATTACCAACAGGCAGGCGTCTAGCTTCATCTTTAACAACTTCTTCAATCATCCAATCCTCAACTCCGTTTTTCCTACGATCTTCCTTCTTCATTTCTTGTTTCCATTTCTCAAAATCTTCAACAGTTTGTCCCATGTTCATATTAAGATTGGAACTTATATCAACAGAATCCCATTCAGGTTCTGCTTCGTCAGGGTTTTCACCTAATAATCTAGATATATTATCTGGATTTAAATTTCCCAACTCTTCTTCTTTTGAAAATCCTGGCCTAAAGTATAAATCATTCGCTTTCTTCTTATTACGTTTTCCTTGAGAATTATTTGAATTGTTGTTCAGTTGTTGATTGTTTTGTTGTTTCTTTGGTGCTGGAAGATTTTTGCCCCACATGGACCTTTCTGGTAAGAATGGTAAATTCTTATATTCTTCAATCAAAGGCAGTTCTCTCAAAGAGAGTAAAAAGTCCACAGAATAAACTCTATCTGGGTTCTTAGGAACCTTTGGTGAAGTAATTGTGGATGTACTAATTGGTTGTGGTGTACTACTTGATGACCTTGGTTCAAATTCTGGAGTTGATTCACTTGCAGCTTTTGCCATTGCTGAATCAAGAAGCATTGAAAGGGCACTACCAGGCTCAAGTCCAGATCCAGATCCAGATCCAGATCCGGATCCAATGCCAGCTCCGATTCCAGCTCCAGAACCACTGGTAGGTTTCCCACCTGAAATCGTTATAATTGATGGGTCAGATAACAAT
Source organism: Dujonia santamariae (assembly GCA_030578175.1). NCBI lineage: Eukaryota > Fungi > Ascomycota > Pichiomycetes > Serinales > Debaryomycetaceae > Dujonia > Dujonia santamariae. The sequence goes on from JANIVZ010000057.1 coordinate 72,379, forward strand.
GGATTAGACATGCGATTAGAATGAAGTATAAATAATATGTATACAGGTTGGTGATTTGTTATATATGAATTCGTGTAGTTGAAATATCTTTGACTCTTTGTGTCGATTCTCTATGCAGTTTGGAATAAGTTTCTTATTAATTAACTCTTAATCCTTCGTATTGAATCCTCTTCCTTTATTTAGTCAATGCTTAGTTTGAACTTCGTTAACTATTGAACTAGCGAATGGGCATTTGGGAAAAAATTTGAATATGTGTGCGTGTGATCCTCAAATCTATCTGGTGCGTGCCGCAGTAATATGAAGGATATGAATTAGCAGCCAGGGTTGCAAATGCTTGTCCCTATTACGCAGTTTACCTATTCCATTTAAGCATTTAAGGATGTGCAATTAAAGCTGTGAAGAGTCAATAAAAAACAAGTTCACTAAAACTCAAATTCTTGCCCTTTGAGTACTACTTATCATGATACAAATATTATTAACAATATATATATAAATACATGTATATATATTACATTTATTGCCTATATAAATTCCTCTATCGATATCGAAATATTTCTTCCTTTAATTTCTCCAAGTAATACACACTAGTCTATAAGGAGAAATCTATTATAAATAATATACAAATACAAATTCTATATAAGTCACAAGGAAAATCTTCCCCTAAGAATTGAGATATGAAATATTCAATCTCATTATTTCTCTGCACATGACAAACCAATCTATTTCTCTTAAACTGGTCTCTCTTATCTTACCATTATCATCTTCACCTCCGCCTCCTTCACTAAGCATTTTCCTTCTCTCTTCCTTAATTTTTTCTTCCCATTTGAATAATTCGTATATGAATCTTAAATTTGGTTGAATCACAATATTCAATCTTCTCACCCTAACATAAAGATAAGCCCTTGGCAAGTTCACATTTAACCTTCTCATAACCTCGGAAATAACAATCGTAGCAGATCTAGAAACTCCAACTCGACAATGAACTAAAATCTTATCAGATCCACTAGATTCATATTTTTCATTAATAAACTCTAAAACAGTAGAAAGTGAACCCGATAATTCATCGATACCATCATCTTGGAGGTGATTTACTTTCATAACCGTTCTAATAGAATCACAAACAGATGAATTCTTTGGCGTGATCGTAAACACTTCAATGTTACCATCGTTAAGCGAGTCTCGGACAATATTATATTGCGATTTGAATTTGTATCCATTCAACCAATCAAGTTGTTCACCTGCTGATATTACGTGTTTTATACCAAGTTTATTCATGAGTGTTAAATTATTAGCATGCTTTAATGAACCTAAGTAAAGGTATGGAAGGATTCTTGATGGTAATGAACCTTCAACTTCTTCAACCCATCTCGATTGTGATTCAGTAGCATCATCGACTTCCTCCTCCTCACTATCACTATCATTGGCAATATAACCAAGCCTCATGTTTTTAGCAATTGGTTGTGGCGTACCTAATAAGAAATCATTTATCTCGTCGTTACTAATTGTTTCCAAATCTCCCCAAACAATTTTATTATTTGGATCGGCTGGGCTAAATTTCTTCAATAATGATTCCAATTTCCTCAATACTTGAACATCACTATTAAAAATATAAAATGGTCTTCCATATTCAATATGAAGCTTTATCATTGCCTCGTCAAGTCGAATGTTTTCAGAGTAAATTAAATAGCATAAAACAATCAAAGACAGCTCTGTAAATCCATCTGAGCAGTAAATTAATGAACTCATTACATCGCTCAGTTTCAGATTTGACGACAGGAATAAGTATAACAACTTACATAAATTGATGATGGACATCAAATTTTCAACTTTACAGTTGCCTAAACCAACAGATCCTGAGGGAGGAAAATCAATAATATGATAGTCGTCGTCCTCCGCAGTACGCAGTGAAATTGTAAATTTAAAGAGTAAGTTAGCAAGTGTAGGTAAGTCAGGGAATGTAGCATTATCATAACAATGAACCAACAATCTCCAATTTGCTCTTGGCTCAGATAAGTGAGATAGAATATCGTTTGGATCCTCAAATGTTTTGAGATCCTTAATGATGACCGAGTTAGACGGATCACAGTATCCATGGCTTACTTTGGAGCACAAACTATCGTTTCCCTTCCCTGTCGCAGTAGGCGCATCTTTTTGACCGATCTCTTGCTCTTCTTCTTCTTCTTCTTCTTCTTCAGATTCATCCTTACTTTGTCTCAACTTTGACAACATGACATGACAGTCCCATACATTACCCACCCATACATTTTTATTAATTCGCGTTGCTGAGGACATGGTGGTTGTCTCAAGTCTTTCTTTGACTTGATAGTCACCATCCCAAATGGCTAAGCTTGTTAAGGTACCATGATCAAAATGCGTGGCATCTTTATTACCATGATGACTTCTATGTTCATGGGCTGCATTAGCTGCATAAAAGGCACTGGGTAAGGAATTGCTGGGATTTATTGTGAACAAATCATTGTGATATTTAATTAAATTATGAATATCCAATTCTTCCTTGACAACGTACGTATTGTATAAAGACTTCAAATTGAGTCCGTTCTTGTATGCCTCTCCTCTTTGTGCAAGCCACAATACTCTAGCAATCGAACAAGCATATTCATTGTCGAAATTTTGATCTGGTTCATGACCGTACTTGTATATTATGAAATCAGCAAAAGTTGCCAGTTTAGAAACTTGAATATGGAAATTTCTTAGACTAACTCCGAAATCAGGATCCAAATTTAAAAATATTGGTAAATGATTGACGACAATACAGTCAGCAACAAACTTAGCAACTAGCTCATCAATGTCATTATCTTCATCGCTGAATAATTTAACAACTAGTTGTCGTATATTTTGAGTCATTTCCATCCTTGAAACATCAATCGGTTGTAAAATTTCAGAAAGCAGTACATTGTTTTTAAGAACTGGCAGATATGAAGATATTTTGGGATTAGTATTTGCATTGATTGTCATTAGGAATCGAACATTTTCAGGTTTCTTGGATATATCATTGAACGAATAGTCGTGGGCAACCTGCTGTAGTTGTTGTGGGTTACTGTGATGCTGTTGCTTTTGTTGTTGTTGGTGATGCTGGTAGAGGAAAAACTGCTTTTGCGCAAAATTATCCTTGTGGAGGCCATGTAACCAAGGGAACATTTGGTCAGTTGGTGGTAATGGTTTATTGAAGTACCAATGGAAAATTTGATCCAATTGGCCGTATGTGACGGACTTGATATCTATAGTCGGTGAATTCACTGTTGGAAGAGAAGTATAGAAGGTAGATGAAGGATCTAATGGTGATACCAACTCATCTATGGAGTAGTATTCATCAGATGGTGATGGTGGAGCCAAATGTGGTGTAGCCACACCTTCTGAATCACCTTCATCATCTTCATCATCTTCATCTTTATCTGCATCTACTTCGGAGTCATTATGGCTCAATTTCGTTGTCTTTAAACCAACATCATCACATACTTCACACATATCATCAACACAAGCAGCAGAGCCAGCCGTTTGTAAAGCATTTGCCGTATTATCAAATTTTGCACCCCCGTTCATAGTATGAAATCGTGCCCTGAATCTATCTCTTTCATACACCAAGTCATTAGAAGTGGAAGATGATCTCTTTGATGATCGCGGCAAGCTGTTTAGTGACACGGTAGACGAGGAAGTCGAGGACGCCATAGACGTTGAAGAATGCATTGGTGATGAATGCATTGCTTCAAGATGGCCCTTGATTAATGAAACATCCTTCAAACTAACATTGGATGAAGACAAGTCGGATGGAACGGGAGATGGAGATCTCAAAGATATCGTTACTCGTTCAGCTTGATCCATGCCACGCTAAACTGAATAATTCTCTACCCCTAAGATACCAAAACAAACTATCCTCTAATAAGAAGACAAAAATAAACAACAATAATAATAGTAATTATAGTAATATGGCTAATAACGATAATAATAATGTGGCGTGTTTGGTGGATCCTTTCTTAGTTGAAAAAAAAAGGATACTATCAGCCAATTGATATTTTATAATATTCCGAGTGGTTTGATACGGTTTTCTTAGATTTACCTGGGGACGTTGAAGTATTAGTTGAATAGTCGCTCTTAGCAGCCTTCTTTCCCCTCCGAAATCTAACTCCTTTCTTTATATAACAGACGTGTATGAGTTGAGTAACTTTTGTGTTTGATGTCTGTTTCCGCTAGTTTTTTTCTCCCTGCTCCATAAGAAGTCATGATGAGCGATAAGGAAGAAACGAACCTGCATGTACCCTTGCTTAAAAGCTACTTGTTACACCATGGCCATCACCATTACCATTACCCCATCAAGAGTTCAACCAACCTCCACTGCCACTGTATCTCACAAAATGAAATCCTCCCCATCAACACACGACGCACAACATTCAATGCCGAGATGCTATTTTGAACTCGGATCAAACATTTGGTTTAGGTTCAACAAATTTAACCTTTCTTTATCAAGTCAAAATTGTTCCGTACGAAAAAGCCGTTGAATCTTCGCGGCGCATCAATTTTTATTTACCCCAGCGACATTTCGTGAGAGATACTTGTGGCATATCGGAGGACAAGTCATAGTAATTTAATAGTTAAAATAATAGCACTCCCCCAAAACTTTACTTTCTTAGCAAGAATTTCACTACTGAATCTGATTGAACATAGATATCTTTTGGTGGAAGTAGTCGAATATATAGTACGACTATTAGTGGAAAACAAATCCAGGGTACAAGTAATGATTTTAATTTTAATGATCGCAAGACTCTTCGTTGGCGCCTATCCGGTGAGGCAAAAAACTGCATTGTTCTTGGTTCCTTTTCGGTCATATACCTGATCTAACTGTAAGTAGTAATTGGAATCTCTCCCCGAAGGGGAGCAAAGCTCGATGCAATCGTCTCCCCGGATAGGGGCCCTAGCGGAGCGGTGATCTTTTGGATGATGAAATATTTTAGGATCAGTAAGACGCTCCGCTGGCGCCTATCCGGCGAGGACAACTGCGTTGAGCTCTTCTCCCTTCGGTCGATCTAGTCTTACTGGGTCTAACCAGCTCAAGTGAAATTGATGTAATTACCTTAAGGTGATTTGAGGTGAGTTGAGTTGCTCTTACCTGGTAGACATATTGTAATTGAACTCTTTGTTTGATCCATTTGTAAGTAATAGTTTTGGTAAAGAATATTTCAATTTAAAGGAGTGAATTTTAGTGATGGCAATTAAAGGTATAAATTTAATTAAAATAAAGACGTATGATACTCTAAGTGATGATTGGTGGTGGTGGTAACAGTGGCTGCAAAAAAGTCAAAGAAAACTAATCTAGTTAAAGTAGTGTCCTGTATATACACATGTCCGGGTAAAATTATTTTATACAAATGAGAATGAACAAAATAATATAAAGCCAAAAAAAATATATATATAACTTTCGTCGTTTGAAAAGTTTAGAATAATTTTATTTTTGGAAGACCTAACTAATTTGCTTGCTTTGTGTGCTTATTAGGAGGATTGCAGATAAGTCTAGGAAGAAATAGATATTAAAATTAAAATTAAAAGAGAAAGAGAAAGTGAAAGTGAAACAATTGTTCATTGATCAGTAATACTCCTCTTTAGCTGTACTTTCGATAATCTGTTCATAATAGTATAAACAGCCACAAGCAGCACCTGTTCCTATAATCCTTTCCGAATATATAGAAAGTAATCCGGCGTTGTAAAGCGAACACAAAAAAAAAATACAAAAAACAAAACACAACTTTTAGATTGATATGTCTCAGATAATTGATCAATTAAATGAAGCAAAGAAGCTTGCATTCTCAAATAAAGATACTTTCCCACAAGTGCTTCGCTCGGTACTTAAGCTTGCAAATAATCCAGATATAAGTATACAAAAATGGTGTGCTGAATTTTTCAAGGATTCTTTCACTTCCACTGATGAGCAATTGGGTCACAGTGCTAAGATTGATTTAGCGATTGATGCATTGGATAGCTTGATATTACTAGTTGAAGTTAAAAATAGTGAAATTTTTAAGGATTGCGTTGATACTTCAATAGTGGTTTACAAATTGGTTTTCAGATATGTTAGCGAGAATGACGGTTGTACAGCAGTATGGCAAAAGTTAAACCTTTTGAAAACTTCAATCATTTCAAAATATTCAACGAGCTTTCCACTAGAAAGTGATGATTTTGAAACTACTGTTAAGAAGTCATTGGATTGTAAGATTGAAATATTGAAATTCATAATTGTAGTTATAGATTATGGATCGAGAACAACTAGTAAACCTTCTCCACCTAGGGGGTATTATTGTTTAAATAATGTCCCATCCAACCATTCTCTTATAAATCCTTCTCAGATGGAGAGTGAATCATTTGCATACTTAGAAGAACTCTTAAAAATTTTCCAATATGATATTCTCATAACGCCATTAATAACAGGGACTCTTAATCATTTTGCAGTCATTGCAAAGAGGAAACCTCAATTTTTACCAAAAATTCTTCAAATTTTGCAAGATTTTGATACTCATACAAAGAGTCAATCTAATTATGAAACTTTAGAAGAATTTAAGTTGTCAAGGAAGTATGTTGATAGGTCATTGAAAATTTTCTTTAATTATTGTTTGAGACAACAATTAACCCCTCCACAATTCCAGCTGACTTTAGGTAAAAAATTATCCATGTTGGTTAATAGAGGTGATGAGGTTAGAAAGAGAAATATTTTGAGCAGCAGTAAAGCTGATATGAATATTAAGAAGAGGAAATTTGATGGTTTTGTCAACAGTAGCATTAAGTTGGATAATATTGATTACAAGAGTCTTTATTGTTTGACTGAACCATCCAATGAATTAAATAACTTTGACATCACAACATTACCACAAAATATTTTAATTTCTATGGCCTTGACTGCATTAAACAAGGTTGGGGTTGATAAATTAACCAAGGCATTAAATATCATCGTAGAAAGGTACAAACACACTATAGAAACAGCCCCACCAGTTGTTGAAGCTTCTACCAAGAGACAAAAGGTTAAAACTGAAGACAGTGAAGATGAAGATGAAGAAAATGGTAACTACGATACAGAAACTGTATACACATTACCACCTCCAAAGGATATCTCATTTGAAGAGAAGAAAGCTCATGTAAATATAATAATTAAGAATTTTTTCAAGCTTTCCGAGAGAACTGTTACTGAAATTGAAGATATCAGACAACAATACCTGGAAGAGGAAGGTAACGGTGTTGACAAAGAACTCACTAAAATTGCAATTCAATCCTGGAAAAAGGATTCATGGTTGGTTTTACTTACAAGATTGGCCACCAGAGGTATGAGAGGAGTTGACTGTGATGATGATAACAAATCAGAATCTAGCGACGCCAGTAAAAATGAAGATATATCAAATATGATTAGAAAGGCATTATTTGATCACTTTTTGGATAATATTCACACTAGAATTGACTTGATTATCGAGTGGCTTAGTGAAGAGTGGTACAGTGAAAAGGTTTACAATGAAGAAAAATTAATCAAACAATTAACTGAAAAATATGTCGAGTCAGGTGAGTCTGGAGATATCTCTCAAAAGGTTCAACTCGAAGTATCTGAGACAGCAGTTCCAACGCCTAATTATAATAGCTGGGCAGGTAAAGTTTTAGATGCCATGATTCCATTCTTAGAACCAAATGATCGTAAGATTTTCATTAGATTACTTTCTGATTTGCCATACTTAAATGCTGATTTGGTTGAAAGAATCAAATCTCTTTGTTATGATCCAGTAAGATCTAAGATTGGATTTCTTTCTTTACAATTTTTAATCATGTATAGACCACCAGTTAAACAAGCATGTATTGGTATTTTGCAAGATTTAAGCAAAAGTGACCAAGAAGATTTAGCTGAAGAATCACTGAAATTATTAAAGAGATATGAATAAATCCTTTTACTGTATAATTTATATGAAATTTCAATAATTGCATAAATAAAATAAACAGAATTAACGAACTAAAAAAAAGTCTATATATATAAATAAGTAGAGATAATATCAGAAATGGATTCTTGTAGTATGTAAAATACTCCACTTATAGCTAGAAAGGTCGACCGAAGGGAGACAAGCTCAACGCAGTTGTCCTCGCCGGATAGGCGCCAGCGGAGCGTCTTACGTTAAGAAGTAATTAAATTTTCTTAAATAGTTATCGTTCCGCTAGGGCCCCTATCCGGAGAGGACGATTGCATCGAGCACTCCTCCCATCGAGCACTCCTCCCATCGGTCGCTCTTCTAGATGTACGGGAGTGATACCTTAAATACCTAAAAGACAAACTCTCCGTGGGAAAAGGGAGACATTCAGGGGAGGATCCAGCAGATATGGGGTACTAATCGACAGTAGAAGGAGAAATATTAAAGATAAGAAAATAGAAAACAGTGGGGTGGTGTTGTTAACGAGGCTGGTGTGTTGGTTGAGTGCGATGCGTTACAGTATTATTCGCGATTCTAGAGTGGCTTAACGATGGGAGAGAGAATCTGCGTAGCGTAGACAGAGATAATTCAAAGGCTTTTCAATCTTTTGGTTTTATACTTTTATACTACTTTTACCAATTTAAAGACTTTTGCTGGCTTTGCTATCGTTTAGGAAGAAGGTGTACGTGAATTTTGCATATTTTTTTTTCTTGTTGTTTCGTAGTTGTTTCAGTACACCTTGCCTATTTTTAGTTTCTTTGATTGTCGTTCAGTTACTGAAAAGTATTTGAATCTACAACCAACCACCCAACCAACTGGGCCGTGATCGTGACTGAGATAGAGGGGAGAATAGAAAAGTAGCTTAGCTTACAAAGATGGACTACGATCGTTTGGGCCTTTCGTTCAACACGAAGAACGAGATCAATAGGAATGACTTTGATAGCTCAACGTTTGATCTAATAGATCGGAAGCAGTTTCACAACACCAGCTTCGGTACCGTTATGAGTTATCTCTTGGAGATAGTGTTGGTAATATTGGCGGTAGCGTTGCTTGCGTCGGATATATATACGTGTTTGAACATCTTGGTGTTCAAGCATTGGTCTTCGCTGGAGTACCAGCCCTATGCTTACAGTGTCGCTAAGTGGATATTTACTGGATGTATTATATTCCGGTTTGTTCTTTTGGGGTACCACTGGATTTGGGCAATCAAGGCATATAGACTGAAGAACATTGCTTTGGTCTACGTCAACTCAATAGCCAAGACCATGTACACGTTCAAATCATACAGTTACCACTGCTTGTTCACCAAGATCGAACAGGATAATTTCTTTGACTGGTCTTGCTTCTTGAGCTACTACGAGTTGGATAACGCTGCTCAGATCGTATTGGCTGACGCCCCGAGACAAGTTATCAATATTTTAACCTTGAGGTATTATGCTACCGATGGAGATAAGCTGAATGACATCTTGTCCAACATATCGGCTATTGCCACAACTAATTTGAAGTTATCAATCATTTTGTCGTTCATGTGTCTCTCGTTTATCATTTTTTGTATTTTCTTCTTCAAGTTTTGCTTGGGGATGCTTTTTTACATCCCCGTAGTGGTCAACATCAACAAACGTGGCTACAAGTCTTTGAAAAAGTACTGCTGTAAAGTAGTCAACAACAAGGTTAGAATCTTGGTGAAGAAACACCATAAATCCGCTAGAGAATTAATGGAGGCTGGTATAATGAATAGTGATGAAATTGCCGCAAATCCTTTGATTTCAAACTCATTCACTATGGAATCATTAAAGAAACAAAACTATTCTCAGCAAGAATTAAGTCGTCCACTGAAAACACACTTTGCAAATCAAGCTTATTCGCCAAATAAGAATTACTACCATCAAAATCAAAATCACAACCAACTGCAACAGCTGCTTCCAAAGTATGAAAATCCATTTGAATCTCAAATCAGTCTTAACTATGATACCCCAGCACCGATAAGGAAGCCACCAAGACCAAGCACGGCTCCACAGAATGACAATCCTTTTGAATCGCAAGTTGGTCTTAATTATGATCAACCTGCGCCTGAAAGAAAGGGGCCTCCAAGACCAAGTACAAATCCAGTGGATAGAAATGTACCGCGGTACACTGGCGGTCAAATGGCAAGGAAAGCTCCAACTGAGCCACAGATGTATAGAGGTGTGACACCTATATCGGAATCAGGCGCAACTGTTGGGCCAAACCAATCAGATTTCGGTTCTGATACCGGTGCAATTGTTGGACCGAAACAATTTTCTTCATACAATGTGACGGACCAAACTAGATATATATCTGATACTGGCGCAACGGTTGGACCAATGAATCCATTCACGGAGTATGAAGGAAACGGGTACCACGCTAGTTCAGATTCTCTTGTTTCAGGACATACACAACACCCACACCAAGCACAACAGGAACAACCACAGACTTTACAACCATTGTCCGCTTTACAACTGCAGTACCCAACATCACTGGCACCGCCACTGGAAATTCAATTTCCAATCAAGCCTCCTTCGTCAACAATTCTGCAGCAGCTGTATCAACCTTATCAACCGCAATATCAACAATCCGAGTTCAACCATTTTCATGATAATCCGTTTGATGAAGCAGAGTCTCAAAAATTACTGCTTATTGATGAATATAACTCTCCAATAATCCCTCCACCAAGACATGAATCTATTGATTCAACACATACTCAAATTGAACAAGAGCATGCTTCAAATGGTAGTTATGGCTCGCTTTCGCATAGCAATGGTTCAAACACTTCGTTTACATTCGGGAATTTGAACAATAGTACAGTTCCATTGATTAAGGAACATAAAGCTGAATCCAATTCTTCAGAAAACGTTCCTTATCCGATAAGAGGATCATCAATCCTAGATAATTACGATTATACTTCTAATCAAAAAGAATATGAAGAACTTAACGGGAAATCACATAATGAACATAATTGATTAAAAATTAGAGATTGACATAACAGAAAGAAGGACCACTTAATTTTCTTTTCAACCAACCGAACCGAATAAACTTATATTTATATATATATCATATCAACTCAATATTTATCATTTCCACACATCTAAATTTACACATTACATATAAATTCAATATACACGGCTTACATAGAGTACAATAAATCAGAATAAAGATAATATTGTAGGTAGTTCGTTCTTTTGTAGTATTTTCCCTTATTTACTATATACAGTGGATATGCCTGCCTGAGGAGTCATAATGTTTTAATCATATCATTGAGTGTATCTTTCCTTTATACATTACCACTCTTTTTCTTTTCTTCGTATTCCTTTCTTAATTTAGCAAGTTCGGAATCGGAGATTGGTGGAATTGGGATATCACCAAATTCATCCTTAGTTAATGTTTGCCATGTGTAGTAGTAAACACCAACTGGGATGGCAGTAACAAGAAGGAGACCAATAGTATTTCTCCAGAAGAAAGGAGCACGAACTCTTAATAAAGCTGGACTCATTTCAAAAGTCAGCGGATCTCTGTAACGAGATTGTCCCTTGCTAAAACTTGTTAGTATATAATCGGACAGAACGTCTTCCAAGCTGAAATCAAATCACGAAGTGACATATAGTATAATTACATAAGTCTGTTAACGTGACGACATCAAGATCGAAACCAAATTTAATATCAAGTTCTCGCCGACATCTGGCAGACAGGTCACACTGGTAGTCTTATAAGTGTACATACGAAAGTTTAAAACCCATATTGTTCGTTTTGTTTTATTGGCTTGTTGTAAATGAATGTCGTCTTCTCTGTTAATTGAACTAAGTAATAATTTTTTTTCCATCCCATAATTGAAAAATGTCGTGCAAAGTCGCACCATATTTAAATGGCTGCAAATGACGACAGAACCGATCAATTCTAAGAGACACATATCGGTAGCTGGTGGGAGTTAATAATCTCCCCAAAGGGAGAAATCTCGATGAAATCGTCCCCACCGAACAGGGTCCAGCTGAACGTGTTTCTTCATAGTTAAAATTATTTCCTTTTGGCTATCTTACACATCTACTTCATTCGTTTCCGTATATTTACGTATTTGGTCTATATTTAATAATGGTTTAATCTCCATAAGGTAACCTTTCCTCCTTCGTTACCAATAGCTAACATTTCATTATTTGGGGAAAATGCTACAGCTGTTACTCTTCCTAATGGGGTACCAGAAGTTGGCCAGTTGGAGTAAACTGTACCAGATGGTAAATGCACTAATCTGAAAGCATCCTTCTTAGCACGAGATGCTATAGATAATAATTGTCCGTCGGCGGTGAATACCAACGATGAGATTGAGGTGACAAGGTTTTCAACGCACTTGAATGGGGCTGGGCCAGTTTTACCCTCGGCACCTGGGGCTGCAAAAGTGTTTCTATCATATATGTTGACTATACCATTATTGGTACCAATGGCTAACCAACGACTCTTAGGACCACCAAGCTTAATCTTAGTGATACCAACCCCAGCGTGATCTTGCCATCTTCTGATCACACTCTTTTCGTAGACTTCCTTGTCATTATGCTTCTTTGTATTATTATTAGTATTATTGTTGTTATTGTTGTTGTTTATGTCTTTGTTACTGGTCAATGGATATTCCCATACTTCACCAGCAGTATTTATAATTACAATGAATGATTCATCGTGGGCAAATTCAAAATCAATGATTGTACCTTCAATTTTGAATCCCTTGATCCACTGCCCAGTTTCACCGTTCAATATGTTGCACCACCCGCTACTACCTGTTAACCCGATATACTTCCCTCTTGGAGAAATCTTAAAGTATTCAAACGATCTTTGAGTTTGTTCGTGTCCGTACATTCTTGAGATCTTTTCCACTTCTCCGCTGTTCAAATCCCACTTGTTCATGTACCTTCTTCTACCACCAGCAAAGATTAAGTTCTGGTTGGATGACTTGCTAGCTGGTGCAAACGCACAAGTGGTGATTGGAGAGTTTCTCAAATGCAAACTGGTAACAAGGTTGTTGTGTTTACCATCGATGTGGAAGATTCTTAAAGTTCTGTCAAACCCACCAGTCATAAGTAATGGATGAGAGTGGTGGAATGAAAGTGATTGAATAGCACCCTTCGAGACCTTTGCCTGGTTTGCATTCTTGAGACGAGTGATAGATATTCTGTTTGGTGCAATAAGCTTTAATTGTTTCGTTATTATGAAAGAATGGCTCGATGAAAGAATTTGAAGGACAGCATTGGAGTCACCAGTAGATGATGACTTGTCTTCGTCGTCAAAATCCCCATCTTCCATTTCGCTGTCACTGTCTACATCCCTGTTAACATCATCATCGCCTTCTGTTTCTTCAAGACTAGCCTCTAACTTCTTGATCCACTCTGGTCTTGGATATATCTTCTCAAACTGTGATCTTAAACGCTTGGCGTAAGCATTACCATTGATAACGGAATCTGACTCGTACTTACGGAGCTTCTTAATTCTATCAGATGCAAGGAGAGAAATGCTAACCTTTTCGTCGTCACTATCGTCCCAGGCTGCTTCAGAATCACTGTTTTCCTCATCATCATCATCATCCGCTTCTGCTACTTCATCTTCACCTTCTTGGTCAATTTCCATCGCATCTACATTGCCATCGTCAATGAAAAACAAATCTTCATCCTGAACACCATCCAATTCTCCGTCATCGTCTTCATCACTTCCAGAAAGACGCCCATCGGTGTCGACATCTTCATCCTCATCGTAATCATCAAATAAATTATCAACTTTCTTCAAGTTAGCTTCAAAGCCTTCAGCATCTCCGAAAACCAATTTTTCAAGAAGAATTTCTTCCTCATCCTTTGGTGGGATCTTAACATCCAGCAAGACCTTTGAAACTGCCATAGTTAATTAGTTTGCTATAATATACTTTGATCTACAACTTGTAAGATTTATGGGTTTCTTATTTTTTTCATCTCATCGCTCTCATAAGAAAAAAAAACAGTAGATCACGTGATATGATATTAAATATAATATATATATATATATATAATAGATACCAATCAGTATGTACAACTTGAAGGGAATGGAAGCAAATAAATCGGGAATATAGTCGTAATACATACCCTTCATGACAAACTATTTTACTTTGATATATAACATAATATTAAAATTCACAATTTCGGTCTACTTCTCAGTATTGGTGTGTACTGAATTAGTTGAATCTTAATGGCTGCAAAATATATAACTGAAAAAATAATATTAAACTAGTATATTTATTGAAGCAAGATCCAAAAAGAAGAATTTATGTCTTGATCTACACTTACAACAATATCAATGTTTGAGTATTTTGGTATATCTATTAATTATAAATTATATAATATATATGAATACATCCTATTCATTGTTATTATCTCTTCTTTTTTGATTTTTGTCTATACTATATGCAAGTGGTTTTATGTGTTATATGCTCTGTTTAACCCTTTAATTGACTAACAAAGGTGATAAAATATTTTTTGAATTCACGTTGATCCATGTTAACCAAATTGGTACCGAACGCATTCATTAATTCTTGGGATAATCCCATATTGGTGAGGTAGGTTGAAAGAACAGCCAAGAAGTCGTCTCCCCTAGTCTTTTGGTACGTCTTCAATAACGTAGCAATTTCCTGGGCGACAATTCTGAATTGGGCATCCTTAATATCAAACTCTTGTTTTTGGAAAGGTAATTCAAATGAAAGTGATATTGACTTATTCATCAAATAATCCTCAATACCTTCAATTGGTCCTAATGTAACTCCAAATTTGTCTAATGGGTCATTAATTCTTCCTGATGCCATAATTGTAATAAAATTGACTAACTGGATAACTGCCAATCTAGAGACTGTTGGGTCGCTTAAATCGTAACCATATTCAAACAAGTTTCCTAAAACTTCTGGGAACTTATGCTTGTTAGTTTGTGAAATAAATAATGAGGTATTATGGTTTAAGATAATTGTAGAAAGTAAGTTCATAAATGATTTCTTAAGAGAATTTTTGTCTCTGATCATATCTGGAATATTATCAAATTCATTGTTTTCACCATTGAACTTAATCATTTGGAAAACCTTATCAAAGAGAGGAGTGAGTAAATCATTAACCAATTGGTAAATATTGTCATCGGTGTTGAAATTATGAACAATTTGTCCCAAAAATGATAAGAAATCTGAAAGTTCAGTGTATTTCAAGTCGTTCGATGATAAAATTAACGATACAAGCTTGCTTAAATGATTATTGATTTCCTTACCTAAGATTGGAATGAATCTTGCAAATGCAAATCTTGAAGCGTCTCTAATCTTTTCAAATTTGACAAAATTTTCCAATGTGACGAGTACAATGGTGGCTGCGTTGTTTATCTTCGAAATAATCTCCAAGCTGTACTTGTTATTGTAATCATAGTCGTAGCCTCTGGCAAATGTACCAATGGCCATAAGTAAATGATGTGCTTGGAGTGTTACAAGTGGAGTTGAATTACCAGCTTGTGCTTCCGTGACACATTTTTCTAATCCAATGAATAATGGCTGGAAGACAATATCAATGAGTTTTAATTTTAAATCTTGACCCTGAGACGTATGTAACAAGGAAATTAAAAGACCCATTGATTCAAACAAGTAGAGTTGGTTATTGAAATTCCCTGATTCAACAACATCATCATCCTCGTCCTTAATTGGTAAGATAGCCTTGACTTCCAATAATGGCTGAACCTTGACAAGGGTATTTTCAATAAAATTTGAATTGTTTAAGATTGGCTTGGTTAATTTGATAAATCTGAAAAATAAGTACCAACTTCTCAATCTGACTTTTTCTACTTGGTTGAATAACCCTAATGGTGAAGTAAAGATTTCCAAGATTCTCATGGTTAATTCAGCACTATTGTTTAAAAAACTGTATTGACGTACAATCAACTCAAAGAATCCTAATTGGATCTTTGGATGGTCTATGTTAATTATGAAATTAGAATTAATAAGCTTGATAAGGAATTCTTGGAAAAGCATGAATGGACCCAGTGTGGTGATTTGGGTTTTTGGTAAATTGATAAGATTGTTTCTTAAGGAATCGGCAAAGTTAGAAAGTTCATAGAGCCCTAATTCTAATTTTCTCCAATTCGAAGAGTCCTTCAGCTCAACAAATAATGATTCATTGATTACAGAAGTAATTGCTTCGAGGTATAAATCTGGTTTCAATACTGCAATTGTATCTTGGAAATTTTTCAACTTCAGTCTAATTTCTAGAAATTGTTCTAAATCCTCATCACTGCTTCCGTCATCTTCCCTACCATCATCATCTTCTTCAAACCTCATCTTAAGTATAACCTTATTGAGAAGAGTTCCCAATAATTCAACTGAAACTAAATGTGGGAACCTCTTACAAACAAGTAAAAATTGTGAGATGAATGGGAAAACTTGTTGGGTAACATCGTCATATTCGTGCTCTAAGAAATTGAAAATAAATGGCCAAATGGTCATGAGCTGTTGATTGATACCTGCTTCCAAGTTAGGGTTGTTCTGTTCGAGGACAATAACCAATTCTATACCAATTTGGTTAACCAACTTGGCGACATTTTCAGAAAAGTCTAAATCATCATTGTCCAACAGGATCGAGTTAATTACTGAGGTTAAATTTAATAACGCGAGGAGTTCAAGTTTATTTTGGGCAGGCATCTTCTTACTGATAATCTCAATCAAAGTAGAGCAAGTTTCTATACGTTGATCTGGTTGTGTTAAGTATTGGAAAATACAGTTAATGAAGGACGAGTCGGAAATAAACAATGTTATTTCCATCCATTCAATATATGAACCAACAACTTTTAAAGTGTTATTCAAAATGTCTGAAGTTGCAGTTTGAGTTGGATTTTGTAAAATTTTCTTCCAGTTGTCCACAAGGGAGTTCATGTCATTTGTTCTAATCGAATCCTTCAAGTTTGTGTTTCTGTCTTGGTATTCCTTTGATCTACTGATAAATTTGTCCCCGATTTCAGAGTGAACTGCCAAGATTACCCTAACGTAGTAATCGGTGAGTTCAACTGATTGTTCAGAAAGTTGTAACAAGTCCTTTATGTAGCTTGGACGGATCTCTAAGTACGTGTGGCAGAATAAGTTTGCAAGAGTACCTGCAAATTTATTCTTTAAATAAACAGGAACATTCAGTGGAGACTTGTTCAAATTAGTCTTTAAAAATGTAAACAACGTTTCTGTGAGTGAATACAACTCCTCCGGGCTTAGCCTAGAGATGTTTTCATCGATAACCTGGTATATAAAAAATTTAAACTGTTCATTGATTGCGTCGCCGTTTTTGATCAATATGTCAACACATGAACGATACCCTTCTGGGGTTGTTTTAATCTGTTCAATGAAATCGTAAGCTTGTTGCTTAAGCTGGGGATCAGCAGTCCCACTAAGTGCTATTTCGACGGCCTGAAGAATTTGTTGCTCCATCTTTTTTTCTTTTTTTTTTTTAGTTTCTTCTCTTTAGCTGTACCGTTGAGGGTCACTAAAATGCTTTGCTTCGTCTAGATAGTGGTATCGATTTCTAGAACTAGAACTGTAAAGAATAGAAGGATAATAGATACAAGTTTTTATTTTTAGTATTCTATCTTACGATGTCGGTTGTCGTTTTTATTACGAGTGGGTGGCCAATAAATTTCCTGTTTTCTTTGCCCCTTTTGTGTTTTTACTGGTCGTCACACACAATCTACTTCGTCCTCCTCTATGCAGTGTATTAAATGAGTGAGTCGTTAAGTTACAAAAATGTTCCTTTGCCTCCACGATTCGTTGATTCTTTCTACTAGAAAACTTTTCATGATCTTCGAGATTCTCAATGTTTGTAGGTTTTTTTTTTTTTTCCACTCATTGTGTGTCGCACACGACATCCTCCTACGACATTGTATTCTCTATATTTTATTTGGTGGGGTAGATTTATTTTATGTATATTGAAGTCAACAGGAAGAGATATACTTCAGTTTATCTCGGAGTAATAATGGTAATGAAGGGGATCAGATGGCTAGTGGGTGAACGGATACTTGAAAATATTGACGTATTAAAACTAAGTGAATGTATATGTATTTGATTTGGTTGAGGTATTAAATTTGGCTGCAAATTTGAGGTGCGAACTTTTTTTGCAGCCATTTGGGGAGAGGGTAGAGTACAGATGGACATTAGGAGTGGGGGTGGATGTACGATGCTCCTCTGGTCCCTAGCCAGGGAGATCAAAGAAAGGGTGGCAATTGTATCAAGCTTGGTTTATTTTGGTGAGACTATAGGATTGCTAGGATAGAAAGGGGAAGTATGATGAGAACGTTCAGTTAGTGGTCATAGAAGAAATGGGATGGTATACAATCTATATCTTTCTAGGGTACCATGACAGCAAATGGAATGATGGTGGAAATAAAGCAAAATCAAACAAAGCGAGTAAGTATAAATGCCCACCTTAATAGGCGAAGACTCTGCTAGTCTGTGCTTTCAAGTGAACCGTTTACACCACATGGAAAGTAGATAAATACTCATTTCCTACATTGTTCCGCCGTGCTCATATACTGACTACTCCACTTTAAATATACAAACACGAATAGATATCATATGGTAAAGCCAAGACGTGCCTTGCTTTTACTAAACTGCCATTCTAGTGTACACATCATCAAAACTACCTTCATGCATTGTATTCCTTGGTTCGGTTTGGTTTTGACTATCTGTGTCTCTTTCTGTGACGATTATACATAAATATTCTAATCTTTACACCACATAGTTGGTGATCCTCGGATTTCTGATATGGTTTATTTATATTTATCTATATTTATTCTAAAGTTACATATTTTTTAAGATTTTCAGGAATAGCATCATATAAACCCTTGGATTCTAACCACTTCTTGGAGAAGATTCTATCAGAATATTTATGAGCAGAATCAGCTAAGATGGTAACAACATTTGAACCTTCTGGTAAAGTTTTAGCAACTTCAACTGCTGCAACTACATTCAATGCACCAGTACCACCGACATAGAATCCTTCTTCGTCTAAAAGTCTGTAAAGCATAGTAATAGAATCTTCATCAGGGATCTTGATGGCATCTGAAATAATTGATAAGTCTGGAGCCAAATTATCGGTAACACGTCCTTGACCAATTCCTTCAGTGAATGAAGAACCGCCTCTAACTATTTCCTTACCGTTAGATTTAATGTAAGAGTATAAAACGGAGCCTGGTGGATCGGCCAATACACACTTGACGTGTCCGTTGGAGATGTCGTGCAAATATCTGGAGGTACCAGCGAACGTACCACCAGTACCAGTTGAACAGGTGAAAGCGTCAACCTTACCATCTAGTTGAGCCCAAATTTCAGGTCCTGTAGTTTCTATGTGTGCCTGTCTGTTAGCCAAGTTATCAAACTGGTTGGTCCAAACCGCGTTGTTCAACAGTTCCGCGTGTCTCTTGGCTTGGTGATTATAGTTATCTGGGTCAGTGAACGCAACCGCTGGAACAGGATGAACTTCTGCGCCAAGTAACCTCAAGGTGTCAATCTTCAGTTGAGCTTGAGTGTTTGGCATATAAATGATACATTTGTAGCCTCTTGATCTACAAACATGAGCCAAACCAATACCAGTGTTTCCAGCAGTACCTTCAATAACAGTGCCACCAGGCTGGATCAACCCTTTCAGTTCGGCATCCTTAACAACGTAAAGTGCCGCTCTATCCTTAATCGAACCACCAGGGTTCATGTACTCAGCCTTTGCATAAATATTTCTACCAACACTCTTTGAAATTTGTGGTAATCGAATCAATGGTGTGTTTCCAATAGCCCCCGGAAATCCATCTGTTGATACCAATGGAACAAACGGTAACTTGAACGAAGAGTCCGATAATTTCCTAACCGAAGCCTTTATGATATTACTACTACTATTGAACTTCATGTCTTAATATTCCGCAAAAGAAGATTTCCATTAATAAAAATCTACTACACTAAAGGGTTTATCTTTATGATTCATTTTTCAATATGGGGGAAATCGCTTCTTCTGAAATTTCACGTGACCATTATCAATTACAGAAAAGGTCGTGTATCTAGATGATACTTATCATTTACATGTATATGCAACCATTCTTCTTCAACCGTTGATTTACTTTAAAATTGGCTATAGTAGTTTCCGAAGAGTACAAATTTACAATGGCATCCCACTGGCGCCTATTGCTGAGCTTGCTCCTCTGTGGCTGTTCTTTCTAACCCTGGGGGTGGTGAATAGAACTTCTTTCTCAAAGAGGATCAAAGCTTGGTACAATTGTCTTCCCTTTTTTCCGGGCAAGGTTCTTTTGCAGATAGAGTAACAGATTCGATTCAAGACTAATAAATAGCATTGCAAGAGGCTTAGATGGCGCCTATCTGGGGAAAGCAAGAGACAGCTGTGTTGAGCTTTTCTCCCTACGGTCACTATTTCTAGTCCACATTAGGTATGTGTTGCAAGTTGCATTAGGAGTATTAGAAGTTCCCCAATATAATTCGATTTGATAAATACATCCTTCACATCGTTATTGTTGACATCTTTGGTTTTTTTGAAACTTAATCAGTAACTAATTCCTTTATGATTAAATTATACTACTATTGTATTTTTACTGGATCTAGCAATACAAAGATGGTGAATATTTCTTGGTTTTAAGAATATACATAATATCTGAAGACATACATAGGTACACCATCCGGGCCAGAATTTGCATGAAATGTTCAGTCTAAGGAACTCCTACCAGTAGAAGTTGATATTTTTATTTTGAAAGTTTGGGTCCAGAGGCTCTCCATTAGCGCCTACCCGGCGAGATCAATAACTGCGTTGAAATTTTCTCCCTTAAATCTTCCTTTGTAACCCTACTTGGAGTTAGAGTTACTTTCAAACACAGTGTCGCGTGTGAGGGCCCTACTTCCTACTGCTAGATAAGGACAAGATTCTTTGGGCATGATTATACTAGGGAATAGATATTATTAAGACAGAAATGGAAAGACGCCCCATTGGTATATATCCGCATTGGTATCAATCTGGTGTGGACAAGTGCGTTGTACGGCCAGTCTTTGATAGCCCAACTAGGAGTGAATATAGTTATTTTCAGACAGAGTGCCATGCAGTAGAAGGGCACTGGGAAAGTACTCAAGGTTGAAGTTGCGCTATATTCGACACTGTGACACCTTCTATAATCTCACAGTATTATTAAGAGAATTTGAAATCGAAGAACGTACCTCTGGCGCCTAACAGATGAGTACCAAAGGTCTTCTTACATTTGTCATTAACATTCGTACAAGGTTACATCTCCCCGAAGGGGAGCAAAGCTCGATGCAATCGTCCTCCCCGGATAGGGGCCCTAGCGGAGCGGAAAAGGACAATACAAGAAACTTCGTGAGGTACCTTGAACTAGTGAGCGATTTATTTATCGTACCTTTCTATTTACTTAGAGTAAGATTGAGTCTAATGAATTGGAAATATCATTTGGTTATGGGCCCTAGCCAAAGTTTATATCGAAAAAGAAAAAAAAATAAGAAAAAAAAAAGTAAGAGAGAAGAGAGAATAAAGGGAAGAGTAAATAATGGTAGCATCACAAGATCAGTTCATTTCTAATGTTAGGAGATAACGCTCAGCGGTTATGCTAACATTATGATGAAGATACCTTATCTCTACTATTAGTGTAATGAACCAAAAAAAAAAAATTGAATCTAGAATAATAAGAACAACCACTTCTGAAAATAAAAATATAAAGAGGAAATAATAGTGGTAATATGTAACGGAGTGGAAGAAACTTCCGACATTTCCACCACTAGATTAACCGAATTTGGTTTAGGACGTACTATGATGTAGGTTGAATTAACCTTTAGCTTGACAAAAAGGATCGTAAATGCAACTGCGTTAACGACCCGTTTGGCCCAACATAATAACAGTGTGTAAGAAAGTGGCTGCACTTAATGCATGGCTGCATTAAAAAAGGCGCACAAAATAACTTTTTGAGCCAGTTGTAAGGGTTAGCGATGAGAAAACAGCGACAATGCCCGTTCCTACAGGTGGAATATTATTTAATGGTGTCGGATGGCTAGATTAATGGAGGACCACGTTGTATCGGTATTCCGGTTAATGGCGGGTTATTGGCGAGGGAATATTATTTTCTTAGGAGAGGATAGTGCTGTCCGGCTACAATTACTTCAATTGAATCAAATTGTTTGTTCCCGTATTTTTTTAGTCGTGACCGTTGCCAATTAAAATAGGTAAAAACTTCAAAATAGAAGAAATATGTATGGAGAAAGGTGAGTTTTAGTTAGTTTAAGGTAGAGTTTTTAGATAAGTAGGTAGTGATGAAGTGCGGAATGCTTTTTTTTCTTTTTGGGGAAGGATCTTGTATTATTAAAAGGGTTCATCAATACCATGCTGTGTCGATTGTCGGTTGGTGGAAAAAGTGAATTGTGCGATTAAAAAATACAAAGTTGAATAAAATAAAATAAAATAAAATAAATACAAGGATGAGCCAAAACATCAGAAAAAAAAAAAAAAAAAAAAAAAAAAAAAAAAAAAAAAAAAAAAAATTTAAAAAAAAAAAAAAAAAAAAAA
>JANIVZ010000058.1:0-89652 GCA_030578175.1 Dujonia santamariae
GAAATATATATATATAAGGAAAAGGGAGAATCAGAAAGCTGGGGAGTAATTGAGATTGTTTTCGGTGCATTGTATATGTTGTTATATATATACTCTATTACTGGGATAGATATATTTGTATTTTAGATTTGGCTGCAACTCCCCAACTTGTAATTGGAGATAGTAGATAAGTCTGTCCTGCTCCTGCAGTTAAGAGGCTGCAAATCATTTATTATTATACCAGTAAATCTTGAAATATGAAAGTATTTCAACTTAAAGCAGGGAGAGGTTGCTACCTTTCTGTTGTTTTGCTTTAAAATTATGATTCAAATTGAAGAAGAAAAATACTTGTTATATATGTGTGAGTAATAATGTGAGTTTGTTGTAGTAGTTACGTGACATAAGACATAGAGTGCTAATACTGCTTAAAATTCATGAACGCAAAACAAATAGGAAAGGAGTAGGAGCTGAAAAAAGGTATATTCAATAAATGGCTTGATATTGATCAAGTTTTCAAAGATGAAAAAAAAAAAAAAAAAAAGAATACTTTAATTGAAAGTAATTTTGTAAATATATATTTGTTGGTGAATAATTATAATACTGATAAAAATTATCTAAACAAAGAATAAAACAAGTATATCTAACACCAATTGCTAAGATAAAGATAACATTACTCTACAGTTTTCAAGAACCTACTTGAAATACACACACACGGGGATACTAGTATTGGTACAATCAAAAAATCAAGAATTATATTTCAATAAGTATTCCATGCATATTCTTCTACATATGAACATCTATCTTTCTTTTTTGTATATTCAAAGATTTTTTTAATTTTTTTTTCTTTTTCAATTCTTACTTATATATATATATATATATAATTATTTTTTAAACTATTCGTTATAGTGATATACTAAATAATTTGGTAAACCAAAGACTTCGTAACCTAATCTCTTGGCCATTTTAGCAAAACCTTCAGTTTCAATAAGGTGGTAGAATGGGAATGATGGGAACA
Source organism: Dujonia santamariae (assembly GCA_030578175.1). Lineage (NCBI taxonomy): Eukaryota > Fungi > Ascomycota > Pichiomycetes > Serinales > Debaryomycetaceae > Dujonia > Dujonia santamariae. The sequence continues at coordinate 995 of JANIVZ010000058.1, forward strand.
TGGCACCATCTCTATGAACATCAGCCTTAACTAATAATGCACCACCTCCAACACCATCTAATGGCATTTCTGAACGAACATCAGCGTTTGGATCGTAATAATAAGCCATTAATGGTCTATAGGTCGCCATTTCAGCATATCCTTCTACAATAATTTCATCGTCCTTTAAAGTTGAAGCAATGTTAAGACCTTCTTCACTTTCAATCCAATTGTTGAAATCATATGGTCTAATTTGATCTTCACCCTTATCATCAGTAAATCTTTGATAAACATTTGCAGAAATTACTGGCTTATCATGAGAGATAAGATCTTGTAATAAAGTTGGAGGGGTTTCAATAATATCAGCATCTATCCAAAGACACCAAGAAGTGTATGGAGAGATAGTTGTGAATACCAAGGAATTTCTGGCTAATGCCATCATTGATCTTCTCTCCTTTTGGACTTCCAAGGCATGACGATCCTTTTCAGATTGAGACTTTAATGAATCAGAATCTTGTCTCAAGATAGTAATCTTCTTCCATTGATCCTTGGAATCCTTGGTAGATTTCAAAGTCTTCTTAATGGCCGATTCTAATTGCTTCAAAGCAGCATCACCATCAGCAGATTTAGGGATAATAAAACCCAATTCGATCAATTCATGGTCGTAGGTCAATTTTTGTAAGTTATCCCAGTATTGAGGTAAGAACTTAGTCATTGGTGTTAAAATAAGAACTTGTTCCTTGTTGATTAAAGCATCAGTGGAAACAGTCAACTTATTCAAATCATAGTGTGAAATGTGATTCTGTGGCAAGTTCTTCAAGACAACAGAATCCCTATCAGTAGCAAACCAACCACGACCCTTCTTATTATAATTGTACTTGGATTTGGCAGCAGCATTGGAGGATCCCGACGATCCACGGAAAAAGAATAAATAAACTACAAGCAAGAGGGAAATTGGTCCAAGTGCAAGTATTGGTTTCCTTCGTATCTGACGAATAACATTGTTCTTTGAGAAATGCATGGTGAAATAGTATAATCAATATCTCTCTGATATTTCCCTCTATCCTATTGGTTTGTCCTATTTAACTTCAGAAGAATAAAGAAACAACGAGATATTACGGTTTATAACCTATTGAAATACCTTACACCTTATGGTTCTGATCCTAATGGAATCAATCAAATGTGAAAGATAAGTCGCGAATACTCTTACTTTACTTCGGCAAAAATAGGTGAAAACACGTTATGGAAAATTGAAAAAACACACACTCTTACCCGGACAACACAAAAAACCATAAATGAAATGAAATGAATTTGGACCAAGTTTATAAATAACCAAAATAGAAAAAGAGAAGAAGAAAACAAAAAAAAATGGTCAAGTCAAGTAAGTGGCTCTCTGGAGATATTCAGATTTAAAAATTGACGAAAAGAGTTAGTGAGAGGAGAAGGAATGGTTGGAACTATATATAGCAAAGCATGCACGCATTATATATATTTTTCCACTGTACAGAATGCCTGCGAAAACTAAAACTAAACCCGGTCCCCATAGAAGAAAAATATGTGGAAAATATATCGATATATATACACTTGGCAAGACTTATCTTTCGGTAAAATACTATCTAAAGAAAAGATTTTAAAAAAATAAAAGAATCAAAGAAGAATTCTACATTAAAACCTACATTTTAATTAAATGTTAAAAGAAAGATATTGTATTCGCGTGTTAATCAATAACCTATTTGAAGACCTTACCATCAGCAATTTCTCTTTCAACACCGTTAACAATAACTGGCTTGTCCCAAGCTAACATGTTGTCAACAAAGGCCTTGTTTTCTGGAGAGTCATCAATCTTGGTGAATTGGTATGATTCCCAATCTGGAGCAACATCGAAGGCTGGAACATGGTCTTGACCTCTGATGATGAAGAAACCGGTAATACCGTTATCGTTGGCAACACCGTAAACAACCATACAACCGAACATGTACTTGGTAGAACCAGATAATCTGTTGAAGAAACCACCAACTAAGTTGTTAGACATAAATGGTAAAGTTAATTCATCGTTGTACTTGTAGTCAACCTTCCATAAAGACCATTCTTCTGGGTTGTATTGGTTAGCCCAGAACCATGGGATAGACTTATCAGTGTCTTCGTTAGAGTAAACTCTCTTCCATTCATCTAATGGAGCAGAGGCCTTACCTAAGGCTTCTAATGGATGCTTTGGCTTTGGAGCGGCAGCTGGTTCAGCTTCAGCAGCAGGAGCTGGGGCAGCGGCTTCCTTCTTTGGAGCAGCTTCCTTCTTAGCATCCTTCTTTTCCTTCTTTGGTGGAACGAATTCAACTGGCTTTTCAATAAACTTGAAGTCACCTAATTCAGAAGCTAAGATTGGGTGGGAAATAATAGTCTTGAACCATCTGGTAATGTGTGGGTGTTCAGCTCTCCATTGCTTACCGAAAAGGTGGACGAAACCAACAGATAAGATAGAAGCAGAGAAGATATCAGCTAAAGTGATTCTTTCACCAACTAAGTAAGTGTAGTTTAATAATCTTTCTTCGTAAAGAGCTAAAACTTGTTCGTAAACCTTGGTGGCTTCATCAATGTTCTTCTTGTTGTATGGAATCTTACCGGTTAAACCCTTGAAGGCAGTAGCAACTTGTGGTAAAACTTCAAAGTTGGTGATAGATAACCACTTAAGAATTTGAGCATATTCTTGAGCGTTCTTACCTAAAAGCTTAGAGTTTTGTTCACCTAAGTTAACAACTAAAAAGAATATTGTTAGTAACACATTTTAATAATAATAATAATAATAATAACAAATAATAACACTATTCTCCTTATTCCTTAATTCAATTGACTTCAGCACAAAAATATATCGACATAATATGTTAAGACAGGGATAACTGTATAATAATTTTAAAAATTTTTCTCATCATTTAAGACAAATTGCAATAAAATAAGGATAAAATAGTATCTTAGTAAAAAAAATAGACATACGGTAAATGTTGATAGCAATAGCTTCGGTTAACTTGAAACCCTTTGGACCAATAAAGGCTGGGATCTTGTTTAATGGGAAGTTAGCCTTGTAAGCAGCAGCTTCCTTGTCTTCGACAGTAATGTCTAACTTGAAGTGCTTAATTAAAGCCTTTGGTGAAACACCTCTGACTTGAGAAGTAGTGTAAAGAGTACCTTGAGACATTGTTAATGATCTTAAAGAATAAGAAGAAAAGTAGAAGAAGAAGAAGAAGTAAGAAGAAAGAAAACGGGGGGCTTTTAGTGTGCCATCTCGTCGCGGATCGTCGAGCTCATTGAAAAAAAAAAAATTATTCAATCTAGTGCCGGGTAACCAATTCGTGGTGTCGGTTTATATTGTTATGCGTGAATTCTGCTTAGGTAAAGTCATAGTGGTATAGACGCACTGTAATGTATGAAAATTCAAAAAAGGGATAAATAGCCGGGTTCTCAAATCGGTGCTACAGTTGTGCTATATATATAATTTTGTAAAGCATTCACACAGAAAGAGAGGCTTGGTACCCAAAATGGGTATGAGTATGAGTATGAGTATGAAGGTACGAAGGTATGATTCTTTGTATGTATATTTACTTATTCAGCCTGTAATCTATTATGTATCAAATGGTCGTTAAGTACCCACTCGAAATGTGCCTTCCATTTCCATTTTATATCGTCTGGGGCTACAGAATTGGCTATACTATTAAAGATTGATGTAATCTTTGCATTTGCGAGAATTGTAACATTTTCATCGTTTGTGTTGGTGAGCTTTTTAATATACTGTTCAACAAGATCGCTTGCAATTTTTGTATCGTTTGTAAGTAGTAACCAATCATTTTCTACTGTTTCATCACTGTCGGTGATGGAATCGGTTGCACGTGTGGTCGTGATGGTAGTGTTGGTCGTGGCCATCCTGCTTGTGTTAGCTACTGAAACGGTGCTGCTGATATCTGTGTTTGCGCTTGTAGTGGTACTGCTGGTGTTGGCGTTTATACTACTGGCCATATTAAACATATTATAATCCTTTGATCTATAACTATAGTCTAACTTTATTAAATTCCAAAATGATTCCCGTAACTTGAGTGAATCAGATTTAGTACGACTGTTTGAACTAGTATCATCTATACCAGATTCCAACCTCTCTATGACTCGTTGAGGAAGTTCAAATTGTTGCGGATCTTGTAAGAATTCGATTTCAAATTTGTTTAATCCAGATTGAAAACCTTGTTCTTGATTTAATAAAAATTTTAAAATTATTATTGAATGAAGGGAACTAATCAAAATTGTTGAAAAATTTCCTGATTGTTTAAAGTTGAATTTTGTTGCAAAATCATTTAAGAAATGAATTTGATGATAAAATATTTGTTGCAAATTATCTGCATGAACATTGACTCCATTGGGAGGTGTCTTACTATTATTAATCCTCATGAAAATACTTTGTAATATAAGTACAATACTAATTGGGAAATGGATAAGATTTTCGGTTTGAATTTCTTGAAATTCAATTGATTTCCACCACAGAACCTGCTGTTGTAAAATTTGCATTGGGAATGGTATGTCAACACAACAACAAAGTATACAATCAAATAAAAATGTATTTGATTCTTGTCTACTTTTGTCGGCTTCTGTTAAACAAAATGCTGGAATTATTTGTTTCCAAACTCCCAATTCATTAAATAAATCTAAAATCCAATAATACTTATCTCTTTGAATTAAAGTGATAAATTGATTTAATTTAATTTCAATGTTATTAACATTTGACAAATTTTGTGGAGTTGTCTCAAATGAATGAAATTTATCTGTATCCTTTGTCAACAGTTGTGATTGAGTTTGTTGAATATCTAATCTATCAAATTTATTATGTAAATATGAACCACCTGCGGAGGTACTTCTCCATGAACTTTGAGAAGAATATTCCGATATTTGTGGTGGAGGAATATGATATTGCTGATCCAGCTGTTGTTGTTGGTGTTGGTGTTGATGTTGATGTTGATGTTGATGTTGATGTTGATGTTGATGTTGATGTTGATGTTGATGTTGATGTTGATGATGTATCTGTTGTTGCTGTTGAATTTGTGGATGATGTAGTAATTGTTGTTGATTATATTTTACAGATTGGGAATATAATTCGGTCGTTGCCGAATGTGATAAAATCTCCTCTTCAAATCTTAAGTCAGCCTCCCTTAAATCTTCTGGAGTATGTAGATTAAAATACCGTTCATATTTTCTTCTACCACTCTTATATAATGAAGCAACAGTTATTGATTGATCTAGTAATCTAAATTGTTGTTCATTTGATGGTAAATGCTGATTCTGTGGATTATAAATCGTATATTGAGTGAAATTTAATCGTACTCCTCTGTAACACTTCCTTTTAGATTTAATACAATTCCTACAAACTGGTTGTTGTTCATCACATTTCATATGTCTATCACGACAGGTTAAGCATCCTGATCTTGTACGACTATTTTTGCCGGAATTTGATTTTCTCTTGGCCATTTACTTTAAATCTGTGAGATAGATTTGTGTTTTGAAGGTTCCTAATGATGCTGATGATGGTGATACGTTGTTGGCACGTGCCTGTTAAACTATGGGTGGGTGGGTAGGTAGGTAGACTGGACCAATTGAGGTCAATTTATGAGTCTTACTTCAATATTGGATTGATTATAGGTGATTTTGAACTTCTTGTTTTGTCAGAGAGGTTGTTTCGCTTTTTCCCTTGATGTGGTTTTCGAATCCTGTTTTTTACGAGTTCGGTTGCTTCTTTCTTTTTTGGATTATTTTTTATGATTTATGATGCTAATTTTTTGAGGCTATTCCAGGGATATCAAATGAGGTATAAAATAAGGACAACAGTAATATGATATAAATTAGAAAGAAGGAAGGACTCTGTAGATAAAGGGAAAAAATTCTTCAACGTTATTATCTTAATATTCCGTCTACTTTGACCTGTTTAAATTTGGATTTTTCAAAAATAAAAAAAAATAAAAAAAAATTTTAACTATTTTTTTTTTTTGATGTTTGTATATGTGGGTCTTTGTTTTAAGAAGCTATTTGTTTTTTAAGTTGCAAAGTTTTTGCAGGTGTTCAGGGTTGGAATGATGCTGGTGGGTCGTGGCTCGTGATGGCTTGATTCGTTTTCTTGATTGATGAGGGACGGACTTGTTCTCTCTTTGATTTGTTCCTTAATGCTTGATAATCCTTTTAATTTAGGCAGCGGTATTTTTAAAGATCTAATCAGATAATTTTCCTTTATAGTTTTCTATAGTGTAAAAAAGGGTGGATGTGAAAAGCAGATCTTATATATATGTATATCACTATTATAATGGTTATAAACCGCCTTAACGATATTGTCTTTTGTATGTTATTGTAATTTATTATTTTTTTTGACTCCTTTCCAATTTCTCTTCTTTCTCTAATTCTTACTAATTTCTTGATTGTTATAACTATTATATGGTGTGCTTTGTTAAAACTTTTACCGTATATCCAATAGCAATCAGTGTTTAATGCGGGTCGGGTAAAATTAAACCTAACCGAAGAGAACACTGCGTAATGAGTGAATAATCGAGGAAACCAAAATACTAATAATAGAGGCTTGGAAAAGAAAAAAGACCAAATAAGAAAAAAAAAAAGACATGAAACGAAAGCGTTGGAGTACTATTTAAAAGAATAGAAAGCAACTGTAAACGAGTTTTGAGGCAGCGGACAAAGGCAGCTCAATAATTTATTTTTTTTTTTGGTCATTTCATTTCTTTTTTTTCTTTAGATTGCCCTCCTTTATCACGTCAACTTAATGATTGCTTTTATTCCAATTTAGTTTGCTTTTGACAAAATAATCTACTTTAAGTTCGATCTATAATGACTAAATAGACCTTCTCTTTTGAAAAAGATGCAGAACAGAAACTCAGGAGAACATGAAACAATCAACTATAAACGAGTGCGATTGCATACTGTGCGATTTTAACTTTTACTTGAATTCCAACTTTTGCTCCCCGATCATATGCAAGGTGTATGCTGAACAATACATTTAATTTTGTTTTCCAATGTTCCCGGTTTTGCTTATGGAAGAATTGTATGATAAGATATTTCATGGCTTGTTCACTTGCTGTTCGTAATTTTCATTCGCTAGCGTATGCGAAAGCCTAAAGTTTATTACTGCGTCAATTTCTGGTCAATATTATTTTTTGAACCATCGAAGCTCATTACCCTCATCATTGATGCATGGAATTTACAATTGTCCTGTACAAAGAATATTTATAGAGAAATGGAATACATGGAACGTGGAACATTCAAGCGAGGATACATAATCTGTAAGTTTCACTAACGACAGAGAATGTGACTGGAGTTTTGAGACGTATAGCACCCTAACGAACTCTTAAAACTTACTGAACGGATTTCGATTTCTTAGAGTCAGGTACAATTGAGATTTCATATTTGTCGAAGGTTGCACGATCTTGATGCAACTGCAACTGCATCGCTTTCCTCCGGATTGAGTATCCGGACCACCAGCAGAACAAAAACGGTAAAAACTTAAAATTAATAATTTATGGGATGAAACAACCTCCTCTAGCTGGCACGTTTCTGGGGACGATGATTGCATTAAGCTACCTCGGTCGCACTTCTAGCCTTACATTTAATCTGCCGAGGGCAAGCAAGCTCGATGCATGTATCCTCCCCAAACAGTAGTCCTAGCGGAGCGGTATCAAAAAAACTGAAGATTATCTTGCTTATACTCAATCGGGCGAAGAAGGTTGTGCCGATAATAACTCCAACATTCGATTACACGTCTAGCCTTCCGGGACGATGCAATTAACCTCCCGGGTCATGGACCCTACTCGTTGAAATAAGCCTAACGGTGAAATGCGCAGGAGAAAAAAAGGTTTGAAAAAAAAAAATTAAAAATAAGGATATATATAAAAGTAGAACGATGAGGTCAAAATTTACATTCCCCCCCACAGATTTTTAAATCGGTTTCGCCTGCGACTTCCTTCACTCACTTTCTATGTCATATCACAGTTGTGTATCACTACCCAATTGCCAACTTCGGATATAAGTGTCAAATTGAAAATTGCCTTGGCAAATTTTCGCTAATGATGCACCTTTTCAGGCCCGGTCTACCGAAACCGGGAATTTTTCAAGCAGAAAAAAAATTGACTCAATATTTTTTGCACAGTAACTTGATTAGCATAAAGACAGAGTCATCATTTCAAAATGAAAAAGAATGAAAAATTGTTGTTAAGCAATAAGCTTCAGGTGTGTAGGTGTCTGTCTTGTTCAATATTTTACCGCTGTATCATTATAACTTTCAATAATAGCATCGTGTGACCTACCCCACGCCACCGCCCTGCTCAATAGCCGTGAAAAATTTCTTACCTTTTTAAAAACCAAAACCACAGTTTTAAGAAAGGGTTCGTCACCTTAGTAGTCAAGAAGCGCTGGTGCAACTTATTTTTTTTAAAATGCCCTTTAATGAAAGTGTCATAGTTAGTCGCACTGGCTGCAAAAACATTTCTCACTAAATGCGATGCCATCTCTTTTCAATTGCCGCAATTAAACGGTTTTTAACAGTGTAATAGTGGGTTGAGTCATGAGTCAACCTCAACCCTCTATATAATTCCTTCCTTCATATGGCTTATATACAATTCTCAAAGTGTAACGAATAGTAAAATTAACACCTATAATTTCTCTTTCTCTGCATTCATGTATTGCAAATTTCACGTGACCTTCCCCTGAGCAAGAAAATTAAAGGGCATTTACTAAAGCCTTGCAGTCGTAATTCACGGCATTAATCTGAACCACCAGAAATGCCACAATAGAACACTAGTAACTGACAGGTTAATCCAAAAGGTGTTTAATCCACAGTTTAATTCCAAGAAAGTAATTAAGAAAAAACAGAAGAAGACAATAAGAAAAACAGAAATCCAGCCATAGTACAACTTTCGTATAAGTCTTCAATATAAAAGGAAGGCCATCTCATCGCTTTTCATCAATGATTTCTTTTTTTCTTTTGACCTTGAACATAGAAACTTTCTGCTGCATTCTTCCTTTTTTTTACTAAGCCGCTTTATTATTATTGTTGCAACTTGCGGCATCGGATTAATACTGGTATAAAAAAAAATTTTAACAAAAAAAAAAAATAAAAAAAGAAACTTAAACGAATAGCATTGCAAAGATCTAATCTGATCATTTTATATATAACCATTGCTTATCCCCCTCCCTAATTAAAGAAGAAATTTCAGTAATTTTTTGCTAGTAATTACTGATTCAAAATTAAATTGAACAACAATGGGTCTTACTGATTTTTATAAGTCAGATAAGGCTGACAATTTGGATAATTCTACTGATATAAACTCAATTGAAGCTGGTCAAAACTATGATGCTGTCGTTGAAGTCGATAAAAATAAGAAAGAAATTGGTTTGATTTCTGCAACCTCTTTGTGCCTTAATAGAATGCTTGGTGCTGGGGTTTTCTCCACTGGTTCCACCATTTTCGCTCTTTCTGGTTCTGTTGGTACTGCGTTAATTATGTGGGCTGTTGGTTCTCTTATTGCATTCACTGGTTTATATACTTATATCGAATTCGGTTCTGCCATTCCAAGAAATGGTGGTGAAAAGAATTACTTGGAATTCGTTTTCAGAAAGCCAAAGTTTTTGGTTACCGCCATGTATGCTTCTTATGTTTTTTTCCTTGGTTGGGCAGCAGGTAATTCTATCGTTGTTGGTGAATACTTATTAAATGCTGCTGGTAAGGACATCACTCAATGGAACTCAAGAGGTATCGGTATTGCTGTTATCACTTTTGCCTTTTTAATTAACGGTGTTAACGTTAAGGCCGGTTTATACTTAGGTAATATCTTAGGTTTATTCAAGATTGGTATTGTCCTCTTCATTTCTGTCACTGGTTGGGTTGCCCTCGGTGGTGGTATCAAGACTAATAATTTCCAAGACACTGGTAACTTTAAGGATGCATTCAAGGGTGAATCTCCTTCTGGTTACGGGATTGTTAACGCTCTTTACAACGTTATCTGGTCATATGTTGGTTACTCAAATGTCAACTATGCCCTTGGTGAAGTTAAGAACCCACAAAAGGTTTTAAAAGTTGCTGCTCCATTAGCTTTCTTCTCCTTAGTTGTAATTTACATGTTTGTTAACATTGCTTACTTTGCAGTTGTTCCAAAGGAAGAAATTGCTAACTCAGGAAGAATCTTAGCTGCTTCTTTCTTCAAGTACGCCTTTGGTGAAACTGCTGAAACTGCTTCATCGGTCTTTGTTGCATTGTCTGCTTTAGGTAATGTTTGTTCTGTTATCTTCTCTCAAGGTAGAATTATTCAATCTTTAGGTAGAGAAGGTACCTTACCATTCCCAAGATTCTTTGCTACTCAAAAACCATTTAACTCTCCATTTGTTGGTTTATTCCAACATTGGATTGTTTGTATTATCACTATCATTGCTCCACCACCAGGTGATGCTTATAATTTTGTCTTAAATTTGATTTCTTACCCTTTGAACGTTGTCAATTTATTTGTCTCTGTTGGTTTATTATGGTTACATTACAAGAACTACAAGGGCCAACAACAATGGAACCCACCAATTAAGGCTGGTATCCCAATTATTTCATTCTTTGCCTTGGCATCTTTATACCTTGTCGTTGCTCCATACATTCCACCAACCGGTGGTCAATCCGTTTACAAGAGTTTACCTTATTGGATTCATGCAGTTGTTACCTGGGGTATCTTTGGTGTTGGTTTAGCTTACTGGATCGTTTGGGTTCAAATCTTACCAAGATTAGGTGGTTACAACCTTGTTGCCAAGGAAGTTCTTGGTGATGATGGTTTCTGGAAGAATGAATTCCATAAAGTTCCTATTGGACAACAAGAATCTGATGTCAGCGTTGAAATCGAAGCTGCCGATTCAGTTGAAAAATAATCAACTATTTCATATAAACATATTTAACACAACTAACTACGCTTCAACAAGCTTTTAATAATTTTCAATTCAACTTGTAACGTTCAATAACATTTACGTTTTAATAATTAATAAAAAGATATATAATTAAAGAAAAAAAAAAGGAAAGTAAAAGTAATAAAAAGAAAGAGAATTGTAGTACAATAGGTTTCCAATTAGAGGGTGACATTTACACTAAGCACCAATTTTTGATGTTTTTTCTCAATTCACTCCTAGTTGTTGAATGCCAGTAGAGCACTTTTCGTAGAAAATCTTTACTATGCTACCTTCGGATATAATTTGCCTCCTTTAAGTAAGACCTAGTGAAGTATTAGTGTATCATCATCTTTACAAAATATAGCTCAAGGCTCTATATCCTCTTCTTCTTCTTCTTCTTTTTCTTCTTAATGCTCTTTATTGTACTATATACAGAATACGATGTTAACGATTACTAATTCGTTTAATTTCGTTTTGTTCACCTTTACCTTGATCAACTACGTGCCAAGGTAAGATTTTTAAATGTAAAATGTGTGGGTTTGGCTTGCTTTGCTTTGATTTTGCTAGGCTCTGCTTGGCTTGGTTTTGATATATCCTTTGACAGATTATATCTTGTGTCTGTTATCCTTAGAAAGATGTAATGGTGACCAAATACCTCTAACAGATTCATTGTTAGATAATACCTTATGATTCCACTTGAATAAGTCAGCACCACTAGCTTGAGAATATTCATTTATCTTTTTGAGAACCTCAGACGATTCTAAGTTTTTTATTGGGATATCCTTAACAGTATCATTATTATAGTGAAATTCAATACTTGGATGACCAGTTCTCTTTGCGATTTCAAAAAAGATTGACTTCTTAGCTGCTCCTAATTTATTAATTTCTCCAGCTTGAAGTAATTCACGGATTCCCTTGGAAGATCCACCCCAGTTACAGTAGTTAACTTTAATCTTGTGACATGGTAAAACAAAGGAGCCAACACCGTTACGTGCAATGGATACCTTTGGAATAGCTTTTACAGGCATTTTATTTCGTTATATTAAATTACGGAAAAGGTACCTTTATTACTTTAATTTCTTTCTTCTTTGAAAAATATGGAAAATTTTTGTCTTCATCATATTGTACACAAAAATGGTTATATGCAGGTATATGATTGAGTATTAGGAAGAAAGAGAAAGAGACAGAGAAAGAGATTAAAAGGTGATTTGCAGCCATAAAAAAAAGATCTGAATAGAGAATGAAGGTAGCAAGACTTGATTAAAATTTTCCTTACTGGGTGGGTTCTAGTAGACCGAAGTAGAATTTATAAGTCAAAGTGTCTGGTTTCTGTTGGGATAGAGTTTGCTAGGGCATGTTTTTGGGGAGGCATTTGCAATGAGCCTGGCTCACTATGGTGGATCTAAATATATAAGAAGTTGCTGCTGCTGTGTAGATTGAGGGAGATGTATTGATTGGGTAACACTATATATTATTTTTATTAAATTTGTTTAAAAAAAAAAAGATAACAATAGTCTAAATGTTTTAACATTGTTAATTTTTCCAGTGTTGCAAATTATATATAAAAATTAATAAATTCAACAAAACAAAATAGAAAAAAGAGAGAAAAGAAAATATCAAAGGAGTAAAAGAACAACCAGAAAAATAAAAATAGAATTTACAAAAGGTCAATGTAATATTCCAAATTAATTTTAATTCAAAATCATTTTTGTTGAAAGCTGAATGCACTTTTCAATAGCTTGCAATTATATGCAGGTCACTAATATCAGTCATTTAAGTGCCATGTAAAACGGTATAAACTTGAGTAAATTTCTAAGGTAGAATCTCCAGTAGCATGAAAAAGTCATCACTGGCAACTTAATATTTTTAAAATTTCAAACTTGACCATTTCTGGTTAATTTAATTGCTATGTAATGATACATGTATGAGTTTTTTTTCTGCAGGTGTATGACATTTATTAGCTTGTTAGCAGATCTCTAAAGATACCATTTTTTACACTAACTCAATCCTTTTGGCAATAGTAACTCCTTTTCTTTTTTATTCTTGATTCTAATATCATCAAGGACAACCAAGTAGAAGAAATGTTTGGATTTATTTCTCTATTCGCCAACCCGATTAATTGCCTCAATGGTAGGAGAGTAGAGATCAAAATACTAAAAACCAGCCACGAATGCATATCCCGAGAAGACTACTTGAAATGGACTCTAATACTTTCGTTAAATACCAACACATCTTAAGGAATAAAGAAGAAGTCGACTGAAGGGAGGAAATTTAGATGCAATTTTTTTTCTTCGCCGGATAGGAGCTCTACTGGAGGTGTCTCTCAAAATGATGTTCTTTTGTATGTGAGAACCCACAAGATGCTCTGCAGGCGCCTATCCGGCGAGGACGATTGCATCGAGCTCAGCTCCCTTCGGTCGAACTGTATCATTAATAAATTGGAAAATCAACTCTGAGAATGGTTTAATGATTTCCTCTTTGGAAGTCGGACCTAGAGGAGCGCACCACTTAAAAGGGACACCAAACAAGAAGCATCACTGTACCATCTTACAACAACAGATATACTTTCCCATTCTTTATAATCTTATACTAATCCACCCTTTGTGTTTGGCCTTTTCATGTAAAAATTATTACTAACTAGTTGCCTATTTAAAGGTATATATATATATATATATATGTATGTGGTATACATGTATAATTTGCAACCTGAATACTCGCGTGGCTAAGATTCACGTGACAAGTAAATCCAGTTGCCGAGACGGCATTTTTTGGAAAGGTAACTGAAAATTACAATTAACCGCGATAAACTTTCCATTTTGGAACACTCGCGGTAAATTTCCCTCTATGGGTAGCAGATGACTAAGAAAAGTTTTCTAGCAAGGGGAACCCCAAATCCCAGGAACAACTGGTCATAAATAAATAATATATATACTTCTTCTTTTTCTTCTTCTTTACTATAGTCACATTCGTGTTAGTATTAAAAGTAACGAAATTATTCAAATATTGTGACAATGTCAAATTTATCATATAAGGATTATCAGCAGGTGCTAAATCTTAGCGCACCAAAAGCTAAAACTGTCACAAAATCGCAATCCACCACCAAGAGGAGGACTAAGACTGGATGTTTAACGTGTCGTAAGAGAAAGAAGAAGTGTGATGAAGATGTTGTTGGGGGTAAGTGTCAAGGATGCACAAGAAACTTTTTAGAGTGCTGCTGGCCAGGCTCTCCAAGTTCTTCTCCTTCTTCTTCTTCTTCTTGTTCTGATTTATCTCCAGTTAGCACAGAAGTTTTGGCTACTCCATGTAGCAAGGAGATTAAACCAAAATTAGAAGAACCAAAGACTCCATCCGTCCAGGCTGCTTATCCATCTCCAGAAATGTCGCCTGTTTTTGAAGGCAAGTCTGAAAATTGTGACATCCTGAGCTTTTCCTTACCAAAAGGTCAGTTCAAGGTCACTAAACCTTCAAAAGCTGTCAAGATCAAGAAACCTCAAGAACAAACAAAGTTTGTTATCACTACAGTTGAAAAGAGAAGATTGGTACACGTAAAGTAAACCCGTTCAATAAAGACAATCCCGATAATGATAATAATAAAAAAGAGTTGCATTGTTATTGATTAGAAAAGGCATTGGGATAGGGAAGGTTAAACTTTAATTCAATTTTGCAACATTTTTGTACACTAGGGAAAAGGGTCTCAGTCCCGGTTTTGGACTAAGCCCTTGTTAAATCTATTTGGGATAATATTATATTTTAATCGTTATTGAGAACGATACCTTTTTGTTTAGAGTTATTAATTTTACGGAACACTCTTCAAGTAATAACTTTTGTAAGTTTGCATAGAATACACTCTTGTGATGTTCACTACTAATGGCATCAGCGGCTATTTTCTTTTTAATTTTTTTTTTTTATCGTCAAATGTTGCTGCAATTCTTTTGCGGCTACCGCTCGCTATCGGAAGGTTATACCGACAGAGAAGGAATTCTTGCATAGATCTCCACCTCTACATGTAATCAAAAATATTAATCAAATTTAATCAATCACGTGAGCCTTAAAGAAGAGCAAAAAAGGTTGCAACAAAAGAAATACAAGTATAGTGAATAGATCCAAAAGATCAAATCAAATCAAATAAAATAACATGTACATATGAGACATATTCTGTTCTACTTATTATGATCAGGAATGTAACTTATTTTATACTTAGTCCGAATGGGTCAAATGTTCAGCTCCTCTGGGGCCTCTATAAGAGGAGGTCGATCGCATCGAACTTGACATTTTCTTCGGCTGAATATAATTTTTAAAACTTAAAGAAGAAATGGTCTAAACCAAAGGAGTTGAATAGTATGCTATAGTCCTCGCTAGATAAACTCCCTAGTAGAACGTCTTGCAAGGTCTCTAGTACTCAATGCTTACTTTTGTATTTATACCACCTCCACCACTAGCCCCCCTATTTAGACAAACATTGAACTTAGCTGCCTTTGCCTGAGTTGAGTTCCGAAAATATAATAATAAAGTAGGGTACGACCGAAGGGAGCTGAGCTCGATGCAACCGTCCTCGCCGGATAGGCGCCAGCGGAGCGTCACGCGATGGAACTAAAACAAATAACGACCTCTTAGAAATATCGCTCCGCCACGAATACAGTATCTGGGAAAGAAAAGAAAATTACATTGAGTTCATTTGCCTTCAGAAAAACGGATATTCGGAGATAGGGCACTTAGATAATTTAAAAATATTCAGCAAGGAAATGGGTAACCAAGCGAGTTATGTATTGTTATAAAGAAATTTGCCAATGAGATAAACCTGTGGTGGGTCTAGATGCTTACAAATTTGGGTGCAAAAATATGATTGAACAGGGTTAAAAAAAAAGGCAGTTATACAATAGCAAGTCAAAATAAGTGAGCCGAGTTCTACAAACTTAAAAGTGAATGTAAAAATGGCATGAGCTTACCAATTGTGTTATCGCACATGTTTCCTTACTTATAATGGAGATAAGCCAACTCATTTGCTTTCACCTCAAGTCTTTGCTACAATTTAGCAGCCTTTTGAAGGTAATTCTAGCAGCTTCGATTCACAGCCTCAAACTAAAATTAATCCAGTAGTTCTAAAAATTCGGAATGATGTTTTATTTTGTAGAGTATTTTTTCATTTCTTTCCGACTTGCTTAATTGCCCGTTAAACTCTAATTGTATGGTTTTTATGGGGAGTGACTGGATTGCTTACAATTGAATTTGATTGCAATTATCACGTGATTTTATCAAACTGTGGAGTTTGTGGTGGCTCTTATCGCATTGCGTAATCGGGACGGTTCCCCATAAAAGGCTGCAAACTGCGCTTTAGTTGGTAGCAAATATTTAAGTATACTTTCTTTCTTGTTTAAATATATATAAAAGAAAATTCATATAAAAAAATGGCAACAAATAACAAGTTTGGTAATTACGATATCCACTTTGTCGAAGGACAAGATGAAGTAGCTGAAGATGGTGTTCTCATCATCAATAAGGATAACAGATCACAATCAAAGCACCCAGAGTTTCTTCCAACCTGGGATCCAAAGCAAAAATATGCCCCATTAAAATTTTTCAAGCATCTTGATCCTGGTGCAAGAGCCGACAAGAACCTTCCAAACTTATTCCCAAAGGATGGTGAACAGAAATTAAAGAGTATTACCCCAAAGTTTGGTACTGAAGTTCGTGGTGTTCAATTGTCTCAATTGGATGACGCTGGTAAAGATGAATTGGCACTTTTTGTTGCTCAAAGAGGTGTAGTTGTCTTTAGAGATCAAGATTTTGCTTCTAAGGGCCCAGAATTTGCTGTCAAGTATGGTGAACATTTTGGTCCATTGCACATTCACCCAACTTCTGGCGCTCCAAGAAACCATCCCGAATTACACATCACTTATCGTAGAGCAGATAAGGGTGAATTTGATAGAGTTTTCTCAAAACGTACTAACGCAATTGGCTGGCACTCTGACGTTTCTTATGAATTACAACCACCAGGCACTACTTTCTTTGCTGTCTTGGATGGCCCAGAAAGTGGTGGGGATACTATCTTTTCTGATACCACTGAAGCTTACGAAAGATTATCACCAGAATTTCAAAAAAGACTTGCTGGACTCCATGTCTTACACACCTCGGAAGATCAAGCTTCAAATTCAAGACACCAAGGTGGTATTGAAAGAAGAAAGCCAGTTTCCCATATTCATCCATTAATTAGAGTTCATCCAGCTACCGGAAGAAAGAGTATTTACATTAATAAGCCATTTGGTAGAAGGATTGTTGAATTAAAGGAAGAAGAAAGTGATTACTTGTTACAGTTTTTAGCAAATCATATCGAACAATCTCATGATTTACAATTAAGAGCAAATTGGGAACCAAATACTGTTACCATTTGGGATAACAGAAGATCGGTCCATTCTGCTGTTATTGATTGGGAAACTCCTGTTTCTAGACATGCTTTCAGAATTACCCCACAAGCTGAAAGACCTGTCGAAAGTCTTGACGATTTAAATAAGGAAGATTTCAATTTAGGTGACATTGAGGAAGCGTTAAACTTAGTTGCCCCAAATTAAAATGTATAAGTAAAAGTTAGCTTTTTATGGAAGGATGCACAAAAAAATAAATATTCAATTCTTATTCAATCCTAAATGCATTGTAGGCCATATAGATTACAAAATGTGATATATATATATATATATTTTTCTTTAAAATTTTTTAGTTATTGTTATTGTTCAATGTTTATATTCCATTCACCTAAGCATGGTCCAAGAGGAAATTAGTAGCCGCTTGAAGATCCCAACCTTCCTTTTCTAAGGCATCGTAAGCAGTCTTATCATCAAAGCCCATACCACATAATTCTTGCACCAATGCATTGACTTGAGCATGTGGTGGAGCAGATCCAGGATTATTTGGAGTTATTGTGGAAGCAGTATGATGTTCAGAAATCTGAGGAGGAGCAGAAAATGGTGCTTGGACAGATCCAGAATTTCCAAAACCAGCAAATAATTCTTCCCATTCATCAGCTGCTCCACTATCACCAGAGGTTGGTCCCATATCTGGGAAATCTGATGTAGGTTGCTCATGGTTTGTAAAATTCTCACTGAAATCAAATGTATTGTCCATGGCGAATTCATCATAATCATTTTCTGGTACAGCTTCTTCTAACCCATCAAATTCATTTCCAAACAAGTCATCTTCCTTCTTAGGTGCTGAAGCTTCGGCGGATGTTGGTTCTAAATCATCAAATGCATTATCAAAATTAATAGTTGGTTCTGGATGTTGTTCCCTTGGAGCAATATCCCTCTCTGATAAATTAGCAACAGTGTCTTCAAATTTATCACTGTCACTTTCATTGTCAGAGTCACTTTCTTCTATGTCTAATTCTCTGATTGGAGGGAATTCTTGATCAAATCCAGTCTCACTTGTTGGAGGAACAGATCTGATATACTGTGGAAGTTCGTTTCCAGAAGCATCTTCTGCGTTTACCATTTCAAAAGATTCGCCTGATGAAACCTTATCACCTTCATCTTGATGTGGAATTGATGGTGGACCATCTCTGTGACTTGTGGCACGAGCTGGTGGTGGGTGAGGAATTTCCTTAGCGGTAGTTTCAACATCTTCGCTACCAGGGTTTTCGAGAGTGTCGCGATCACTAACATCAATATTATCGTCACGAACTGATAAAGCAGCATTGTTTTGAACACTCGAAGTTAATGAATCAGTTCTTTGAACACCAACAAGTACTCCTGGCATACCGACCATTCCACCGACTACACCAGCATTAGTACCATGTGGGAATTGGAAATCAGAATTATTTGGTGATGTAACTGGGGTTTCACTTTCATTATCATGGAAATCAGAAGTAGTAGAAGTTCCAGCAACACTTTCATGCCCACTAAATGTATTGAGATCAACAGGTGCAGATTCAGAATGTTCAACAACTTCCTTTTCAACAGCTTCTTCAGATTTGGATTCTCCAGAATGGAATGGCTTTGCATCCAATTCACTAGAAACAGGTGCATGGGCAACTTCTTCATAATGTGGCGCCTCATTATCAAGTCCCACTGGAGCTGATGTGCTTTCTGCTTCCTTTTTGTCGCCAGCGAGGGCAGTAGCTGTTCCAATAACAGAACCAACAGCAGCAACAGCAGCAATACCAGCAGCAGCTATAGCACCAGTATGAGAAGATTCCGTTTTAGTTGTACCTTCAATTTCTTTAGACGCATGAACTGGGGCATGTTTTAATTCATTCGAAACAACAGGTTCAGGAATTGGCTCTCTTTGTTTTGGTGGAGGTGGAGCGATAGGCTTACTCTTTTGTGCCTCTAAATGTCTTTGTAATAATAATTTGTGCTCTTCATCCAATCTCCTTTCTTCTTCTTCAGCTTGGCGGTATTCCTCAGCCAATCTTCTATTTGATTCTTCTAATTCAGAAGCAGAGTTCTTTAATTCTTCATTTTTAACGATTGATACTTGAACTTGGGATTTTTTAACATTCAATTGATTAGTTAATCTTTGATTCTCATTAGCTAATGAAGCGTTTTGCTTTTCAATTTCAACAATTTCAGCATTCAAATAACCTAATTTTTCCTTTAATGCTGAGTTTTCCTTTTGCAAGTCTTCCATTGCAATTTGTTTAGTATTTAATTCAGTTGAGAGGTGATTAAATTTTGCTTCAGAGATTGACGATTCAGATCTTAAAGCCTCAGTTTCTTCCTTTGCAGTAATAAGATTCTTTTCAACTTGTTCAACTTGCTTAACTTCATTATCATATGATGATCTTAAAGTCTTCAATTTACCTTCGATATCTTTCTTTAAAGTTAAAATTTTAGTCAATTCTTGTTCAGCACGAATCTTTTTCTCTTGCAAACCCGTGGTTTGAGTAGCAAGTGACTTTATTTGATTGGAAACATTAGCAATGTCAGAAGTAGCTTGAGATAACTGACCAGACACCTCAGCATCAGCCAACAAGTCATTATTAGAAATATCTCTTGAATATTGTTGTGGCTGTTGCTGTTGTGCGTATTGGGGTTGCTGATGCTGTTGAGGAGCTTGTTGTTTTGGAACTGGCGATAAAGTAGATTTCCTTGCAAGTTCATTGTTATGAGGTGGAGGTGGTGGAACTGAACGTAAGGCGTCATAGTTTACTGTATGTTGTTTTTGAACAGGCTCAACAGGTGGTTTTACAGGTGAGGCAGATGGAGCAACATGATCATCACCAAGCAAGCTGTCAGCTTCGGCTTCTTTATCTTCATGTGGGGATTCAAGTGGCGCATGAAGTAAACTTTGACCAAAAGTTGAGGTAGGCTTGAAAGAACCAGTCAAGTTTTTACGAACTCTTGGAAGGTCCCCAGTACCAGTTGGGGTTAGATCACTCAGAGATGGTGTACGTCCAACAGGAGATGGGGAATTTACAAATCCTGTAGTGGTTGGAGTTCTTACATTCGATGGTGCCAATCCAGAAAAGTTTTTTGAAGAACCACCAGTTAAGGTTGTAGTTTGAATTGGAGCACTGTTGGAACTACCAAAGACATCAACTAAATCATCCATGTGGGTCTTGGATCTAGCTTGAGCAGGTGCTGGAATTGGAGCGGGAGCTGGAGCTGGAGCTGGGACTGGTTGGGCAGAGGAAGATTGCCCACTTGATTGTTGTTGTTTAATTGAGTTAATTAAACTATCTGGGACAATATTTGGTAAATTTTCACCAGATAATCTCTTATTGACTAAAAATAATGCAATAACAAATTCTAATTTTGAAAAGTTACCCGAATTTTGAATATCAGATAAGTCCCACACTGTTGCTAAATCTTCTTGCGATAATTTTGATGACATCAATACTGAAGCAACTTGTTCAGAATTTAATACACCAACCTTAGATTTATCCAAATTATCAAAAATTGCTTCATATTGTTGTCTAAGGGTAGGAGATATCACCCATGGATTAGAAACAGATGGCTCTCTTGAAGTTGGAGGAGATTGGGGATGTCTAACAGTGGTTTGTTGTGAAGAGATGGAACCTGCAAACGAAGCTTGACGGGGTGATCCAAGACCACTATCAGAAGGTTGAATTGGAGCTGGAGGTGGTGGGGCAGCTTGAGATTGTTGATATCGATCAACGGATCTCCAGACTTCTTCAGGCAAAATTTGAGGCAATTGCTTGATTGACCCACTCAAAACACCATGAATCAAGTGCATGGCAACAACAAATGAATTCATACTTAATTTTCCTAAGTTATCCTTGTCAACAAGATTCCAAATTTGTCCTAAGGTTTGAGTTGGTAATTTTGCCTTAAGAAAAATTTCCTTTGCTTTGAATCCACTAAGTTCACCAGCATTGCCGACAGTCTTAATGAATAAAGAAGAAAACTTTTGATAATCATTATAAGAAACAGTCGAAATTTGATCACCTTGAAAAGTATTTTGTTGTGAGATTGGTTGAATGAATGAAGAGCCATTAGATGGTTGTTGTTGAAGTATTGGACGCGGGGTAGCAGCTGGTGAAGGCTGAGGAATATATAACCCAACAAACTTTGGTAATGGACCAGGAGTTTCAGCCAAGGTTGGACTTGGGTGATTACCTCCTTGGGTTTGTCCAATAAGTCTCATTGCAAGACAGAAACCAAATTGAGTGAGAAAACCTAAATTATTGTGATCAGCAATTTGCCAGATTTCTCCAAGGATTGTTGGTGGTAAACCAGATTTTTCAAAAGTTGAACGTGCCTTTTCTCCACTAACAATACCAGTATTTTCAGTATCGAGTGACTTAAAAAGTTGGGAGTACAATTGTTTCTCTTCGGCAGTGAGACCAACTTTAAACGCTGGTGCAGCTAAATGATAAGTTAGTAAGAAAGACTTTGGCAAAAAAATAGGAGAAAAAGAACACATATAATGATCACAATGTTAATAATAAAGATCGACATGCTTTATGAATTTCACCTCCACTCGATGGCAATTATGTAAAGTTCTGAGTGCGTTGAACCAAATAAATACAGCACAGAAGCATTCAATTGAAAACCTCCAATGATTACTCCTTGATGAAATACCCATAATTCATGTCTACATACAATCACACCTTGCTGTTGTGTTATATGTTACTGATATTGACATTGGCAAATCCAATTGCACGCACTTGACGCCACTGAGTACAAACAATAATGAAAGAGTGAAATCACTGACAAATACTAATTTAAATGTACATGTGGATTTGGTGAATTGTTGACATCGGATATTAAGTTACTCCCCCAGATAAATTGATACATACGCTGCGAGAAACTCATATTTTAAAAATATTATACCTAAATGAATATTTTGATTTATTAAATATAAATTATGGCCTTTTTCTTTAAAAAGTTTTGAGAGCTTTTGGTTGTTTCTTAGTACAATTTAGTCGCTTTAAGTTTGTTGATTTCGTTTGTTTTTTGAACCGAACAACCCCGTCAGTTTTTCCTAGATCAGTTTAGGGGGAATTATCGATTTTTGGTCGTGTGGGGATCGAACCTAAATACAGGAGTGGTTGGTTTAAGCGGAGAGTAGCATATGAATAAAGAAAAGAGAATGAAAGAGTTCCAATGTAGAAGTAAATGTATTGGCTAGATACATTCAAATTAGGTTGAAGGATTAGTAGATAAAATATTTTTAAAAATAAATGATGGTTTGCTTGTATGGTTTTGTCGTTTACTTAGTGGTGTGGCTCTAAATTAATAGGAGTTCAAATGGCTGCGAAAAATGGTATCATTGGGCCACTAGACCAGAGTAAAACCACGAATCCCATTGAAGCAGAAATTATTTGAACAATTTTCTGTTTTAGATTTTTGAAGAAAAAGGAATCAGATATCGTTTTGATAGTAATAATGCTAGAAGAACGAATTGACAAAAACACTTAATGCTGTAGTCTTCGCCCACTTGACATTAGCTTTGTTCGGTGTAAATAAGAGATCAAATAGAAACAATGAGTAAAACACTCTGCTAGCATTCCTATCAATGAAGAACAGTACTAAGACTTCATTTGGGCCATAAATTCACCTAACCTTCATCCCTTTACTTTAAATCGCTCCAGTGTGGAGTTTAGGGTTTGGATAAAGTGTCCTATACCCAGAAGAACACCTTTCTCTGATAGTTATATATTATATGCAAACCATATAATCCTATAGGATTAAAGGTTATCGGAAGAAAAAGGATGAGCAAAATAAATAATTCATAAAGCAAAAAAAAAATCTATTGAGCTTATCAGGATTGGTTCCATTTTTTTTCTTTTGCTTTGAACTTCTGCGTATCGCTCATATAAGTTATAGTGAATTGACTACCTAGATATCTCTTTTTGCTGTTTAATGTTACCTCTTCGCTTACCTCTTCTCTTACATATAATATCCTACATATAAAACAAAGAAATTTATAACACAAAACCTGCCCCCCGATGAGTTCTCAAATTTTCCCATAGATTTTTTTTTCCTCTTAATGAAAAATTTCATACTTAGCTTTAAGTCAAACTCATCACACTTTTATACCACTAAATAATATCAAATATGAACAGAGGTAGAGGAGGATTCAGAGGTGGCCGCGGTGGTAGAACCGGTCCATCACAATTTCAACAAGGACCTCCAGACACTGTCTTGGAAATGGGTTCTTTCATGCAAGCTTGTGAAGGTGACGTTGTTTGTCGTTCTATAAATCCAAAGATTCCATACTTCAATGCTCCAATTTATTTAGAAAACAAGACTCAAGTTGGTAAGGTTGATGAAATCTTAGGTCCATTAAACGAAGTTTTTTTCACTATTAAGCCAAGTGAAGGTGTTCAAGCTACCTCTTTTAAGGATGGTGATAAGTTTTACATTGCTCCAGATAAGTTATTACCATTAGAAAGATTCTTACCAAAGCCTCCTCAATTAGGACCAAAGCCAAAGAAGAAGTCCACTGGCGGTGCCGGTGGTGCCCGTGGTGGTAGAGGAGGATTCGGTGGTAGAGGTGGATCCCGTGGTGGATTTGGTGGTAGAGGTGGATCCCGTGGTGGATTCGGAGGTAGAGGTGGATTCGGAGGTGACAGAGGTGGAAGAGGTGGATTCGGAGGTAGAGGTGGATCCCGTGGTGGATTCGGTGGTTCAAGAGGTGGTTCAAGAGGTGGTTTCTCATCTAGAGGTGGTCGTTTTTAAGTGAACTAAACTTACACCTTACTTCCTATAAATTTCAAACCCCCATAATCTCTTCATATTAAACTCATACACCAATCGAAAATAAACTTGCTCCAAGTTGACTTGTACACATTATCATTTTATATTTTTAACCAAATTGTATATTGCTTTTACTTTTAGTATTCTATAATAAAGACAGCATAAGAATATTTTACTGTAGATTTCTATAACAACAGAGAGTATGTGATAATACTTAGAGTATTAGACGCTCAGCTGGCAAGAATTAGAAATACTTGAAACGTGAGAATTGAAGGAATGGATTGGTACAGTTATTGAACTATACCACATGATTGAAGTATAGCGTATCTTATTTCCTTATAACCAAATCTACCAGGTAGTAATGGACTTGGTACACCAGTATTAAAGAATATTCTAGGAACTGTCGTTGCTTCATCTAAACCAGCTTCTTCAATTAACTGAGTAAAATGTTTAATAACATTCTCATTACCAATTTCTATTGCATCAGCGTTGAAAATTCGATCCTCTATAGTGAATTTTTCAATGTCTCCTTTTCTGAAAGTCAGTAGTTCCCTTGGTAATGAATTTTTGATAACTTGATCAATTTTAGTGAAAATAATATCAAACGAAACACCCTGTTCCATAAGGAAGGACAACATATTCATATCTAATTCACTGAAACCTTGATTTCCATCAATTAGCAAAAATACGGTTCTGAGAATTCTTCGATTTTCTATGTAATCCATTACTGTTTCACCTTGTTTCGTCTCACCAAATTGTCCATAACCAGGAGTGTCAATAATTCTTATTTTATTATTAACATTAAAGCAGTTTAATGTCTTTGTATATCCAGCTCTTCTCGACGTGAATGCATACTCCTGCAGAGCACCAGCGGTATTGGAATCCAATTTATTCAAGAATAATGTATTTATAAGAGTTGACTTACCAACGTTTGTATTTCCAAGAAGTAGAATCTCAGGTAAAGGTTTCAATAAATCAGGAGTAATACCAAAAGTCTTTTTAGACTTGGAAGCGGTTTTGAAGTACTGTGATGACCTATTGTAAGGTTCAACTTTGGCAAATTTCAAATCCCTAGACTCAGATAGGGCCTTCAACTTCACATCTGGGATTTCTTTGTAGTCGTTTAGCGTCCAGTCAAGCTTTATCTTACAAGTATTGAAGAACTGCTGGGATCTTGACAATTGACCGGGAGTTGGGGTACCGTATATTTCATTCTGAAACTTTGTGTTTAATTTAGTTGGGTTTATTATAAGTGTTGTTGGATCAGCTGGTGGTAAGTTTTCAGTTTGTGAACTGGCTTTAGGGGTATAAGTAGGAGTTGAAGGTTTTGACTTTGGAATAGCTTTCAATAGGTAATCCAACGAGGTCTTGGTTCCAAGAGTCCTTGTTGGAAACATTGCAAGATCAAGGTATAAATTATGAGTTAAGTGAAGCAGACTTCTTGTAACAGAAAAGAAGATCTGAGATGAGTTTTAAAGATGGGGTTTGAAAAATATTAGGCTGCGAAAAGTATATAATATCATGAAGAAGAAAATAAAAGAAACAGTAAATCCACACATATACCCATATTATGAATATATATATATATGAGCTCGATTCAATTGTCCTACCCCGATAGGGGCCCTAGCGGAGCGGTAACCGCATAAAAAGAAGGAAGTATTTAGCACCGAATCAGAAACTATACAAGATCCTATAACCAATCCACAGACAAGTGCATTGAAGTCAGCTCACATCAGTATTATATTGTCCCTACGAGCAGATATTTCAAGCTAGGCAGTTCAGACATATCATATTCAACTATTAAGGATAAAGAGAGAATGGTTAGTACGAGTTGAATTATGATTTAAGATTGAGTTAATAGATTTATGTAAGATTATTTTTGTCCTATTGAATTCAACCACATGACAATCACTGAACAGGAAGGAGATGCTAAGAAAAAATATATATAAATAAATTTGAAATTGACAAATCAATACATCTCTCAACTAAATAATTTAAAAATGGTCTCGATTAGATTCCCAGTATTAGCTCGTACGTATAGAGTAGAAAAGAATTGTATTATTATTATTATTATTATTTTTGTTGTTGTTGTTCATTTTTATATATATTTTAACTTTTTACTAACATCTAAATAGTCTTTATCTTGTCCTTAATTGGTGCTGGTTACCTTGGATTTGCTCTGGTTCAATTGCCCCACGATAAACTTATTCATTTCGGTACATTTTTAGTACTTACGATGGAATTCTACTTTCTATTTGACACAAATCATAAATCGTTGAAAACTTTAAGGTATATTACTATACTTGTATGTACATTTGGTGGATCCATTTCACTGGAAATCATTCAAAGCTTGGTTAATCTGGAAAGAGTATTTGATGTATATGATATATTGTTTAATGTATTGGGAAGCAGCTTAGGTGTATTGTTATGTACAGTCTGTGATACTTGGTTAGCAAAGAAGCAAAGAAGAAATAGATACAGACTGCTCCAAGCAGTTGATATTATACCAGAAGTAGATGACGACACTGAAGTTGATCTGGTTGTTACCTCAGAGGGTGAAGAGGCGTCCAATGGATTTGTGACCATCAATATGCATGATTTGGAAAGCCAAAGTTAATATAGAGTGGATACGGTTCACTGAGCGATATACATCCGAGCTACCCACCCATGATAAGTGTAAACATAAGAATACCACGCAAATCGTTTCAAATAACAGAAAAAGACAATTAAAAAGGAAACAAAGAGACCCCTGAGTATGTTTGTTTGATTCGGACAGAGCTGCTATTGTAAAAACAACTGAAGTAAGTTCACATCTATTTGATCAGAAAAAAGAGTTTGAATTCCTAATTAGGTAATTGCATTGAGTATTTCATGTTACTCCGAGTTGAACGGAGGCGGGTGGGAAGTAGACACTGGAACTCCCTGAAAACTTAGCGAAGCAGAATGTGATATTGCAATAAATAGCCACCGATGCACATTCTACCCTTATATAAATATGCATATGTTTTAGACAGTATTTCACCACTGAGGTAAGGTGGACAACACACTAACATTTATATACATATATATATATATATATATATATCAATTTGTAACATAATTTGCTCTTTCTTCTTAATAAGATGTCTTTTTACTAGAATCTAGAATTGATAGATTATTCTTCGATTTTCTCCACGCATTAATTGGCTGCAAATTCTACAACTCAACCGAGAAAGTCAGAGAGCATACATACAAAAACGGAATAATATTAAGAAATTTGCCATAAATATATGCAAAACTGGCTACAATATCTTCATATCGATACATTCCTTTCACCTATTACCAATTTACAGTGTAACTTAACCATTAGTAGGGAATGTAAGTTGCCTGCACATACCTGTTGCAGTAGGTCTGTGGCCATATTAATAACACAAGAAAAAAATAATTATCGAGACTGCGCAATAAGCAAGTAAAGCTTAATACATGTACACGTTTCGTTTGGCTAATATTTATTAGAAATTGATCTCATACTGCTACTGCTTTGACATTTATAGCAGGGGATAATTAATATAAACTTGGTCAATGTTTCTGAGAACTCACAAGGGAAAATCTGGGAGGAATGGGAAAATTGACGAGTATGCATTAAGCGGAAAGGAAAACCAGACTAACGAACTGGAAAGAACTGGCAAAGAAGAAGAAGAACCAGAAATTGATGATGAATTGAAGTACCAAGATGCCGATGAAATCTACAATACTATCAGTCAAGAAGAGAAGAAACGAGATGGCGTCAATGACGATACTGGTATTGCTAACGCTGTTCACGATGGTGTTGACGGTGGCACTGGAGTTGCTACTTCAGGCACGGCTGATAAGAAGAAGAGAGAAAAGAGTAAAATTGCTTATGGCAATGAAGAAACAAAGACTGTTGGAAACTCGTGGTCTCCTTTGAACTGGTACTATTCTGATAAGAAGGAGAAGAGATATCACAGCGGAGAGGATGAGGAACAAGACAAGGAAAGGGCTAGGGCCGCTTTAGCAACTGGTGCAACTCAGCCTGAACATGAACATGATAGTGGCGAGATAGAGGAATGTGAGTCAGCTGGGGATGTAGATGTCCAAGAACTAGCCAATGATGATGCTGGCAATGGAGGAGACTCCACACCTTCTAATTTGTTTACCGGTAGTACCGGTGGGATAACTACTGTTGCAGCCACATCTTCCGATAAACATCCTCATTCTTACCTTCAGCAAATGTTTAGCAGCAAAAATGTAAATAATAATAATTCTTCTTCAGGTGCTACTGGTAGTGGACGAAAGAAGGGCAGGTCAAGATTTTTCCGCAGTAAAGGAAAGAAAATTGTTAGGGGTGAAAGAAAACAATCTATTTATTGCATTGAAGACGACGAAGAAGAGGATACTGCTTATTTTACTGGTCTTAGAGCTCAACAGCTTGTTGGATCATTGGCAGCCGGTTCACCAGCAATCAATATCCTAGCTTCTTGCTTACTTGAAGATGAACATGGAATTGCAAGAGCTCCACTTTTACTTTCCCTTCTTGGTTTAAAAGTAAGTGACTGTTCTCAATCGAACAACACAAGAAATAGAAAGTTTAAGATTGACCTTGAATACGGGGTGGGCCAAGAAAGACTTAGATGGAGTGTAGAAAGAAGTGCAAGTGACTTATTGTATTTACATTCTAGATTCAAGTTCGATAACTGGAGGAATGAGGTAGTTAGAAACAAGAATTCGGATTTACCAAAAGTTCCAATACCACCTTTGAGAAACAAAGAAAAGCGAAACCATGCACAACAGGGTGCAACTAAGGAAGAAGTCTCTACGCCTAATATTATATTCACCCAGCACACTTCTGCCGCATCCACAGCTGCTGCACCTACTTTAGCAAGAAGGGATGAAGTCAGAGAAGAGGGTGAAAGACACCCACAGGGCTTATTACATAATGATGATGGTCAATCTATTGTATCAGAGCATCATTCTATAAGGGAGCAATTCTCCAACCTTAAGACATACCTTAGTAACCTTTCTTCTATTAATGAGAATGAAGCTATGCTTTCAAGAATTGCCAAAAATCAAGAGTACGTCCTCCAAGTTGCAAAATACTTAAATGAATTAATCAACAATATAGCCTTAAAGCCACAATCCAATAGATTATTTCAATTTTTTGAAATCCTGCCAATATCTTCCTTGTTAAGTTACGAAACCGGGTTTGTCGGTAAGCAGGGTGTTATTCATATAGGTGGTACTACTAAGTCACAAGGCTGGAGAGTTGGTCACTTTAAGGCCAACGACTTAAAGGGTATGATTGATAGAAGATCAGAGAAATGGCTTTTGATCAGAAATACTTATATTATGTTTGTTTCAGATATTAATTCTACTTTACCTCTAGAAGTTTTCCTTGTCGATCCAAAGTTTGAAATCAAATACAAAGAAAACGGAAAGAAGAAGACTATTGGTCAACATACTGGATTTGAAACAGAAGAAGATGAAGAAGATGAAGAAGACGATGAAGCGGCAGCAGCTGTGGTAGAAAATTATGACGATCTGCCTATTACCCAAAGACAAATTGAAAAGGATCAGACATCAGAATCAAGTAAGAAAAATAAGATTTTCAAACATCTTAAAATTACCGTTACTAATAGTGAACGTCAATTAGTTCTTATTCCTAAGTCGTACAAGGAGCAAAAACTTTGGATCAAATCTTTGGAAGAAATGAAAAACGGCACAGTTTGGAACGAACAACATAGATTTGATTCATTTGCACCTGTTAGAGAAAACTGTTTTGCTCAATGGTTTGTCGATGCTAGAGATTACTTTTGGGCTATTTCTTCCGCTTTGGAAATGGCGAAAGACGTGATTTTTATTCATGATTGGTGGTTATCCCCAGAAATTTATCTTCGTAGACCAGCAAACGGTAACCAGCAATGGAGACTTGATAGACTATTACAAAGAAAGGCGAAGCAAGGGGTTAAAATTTTTGTCATCATTTATCGTAACGTTGGAACAACTGTCGCTACCGACTCCCTTTACACGAAGCATTCTATTTTACTGTTGGATGAAGAAAACATTCATGTTATTCGTTCTCCTAACCAACTATTACAAAATACGTATTTCTGGGCTCATCACGAAAAATTATGTATAATAGATCAAACAGTTGCATTTGTCGGGGGTATTGATTTATGTTATGGTAGATACGACACACCCGATCATGTTATTGTTGATGACTCACCTAATAATTTTAATTCTTTGCATGGAGACGATAAACCAACCACTGAAGATTTTGCTACATTTCAGGTTTTCCCAGGGAAGGATTATTCGAATCCAAGAGTTAAAGATTTCTTTGGATTGGATAAACCATATGATTCGATGTATGATCGAGAAACAACCCCTCGTATGCCATGGCACGATATTCACATGGTTACTCTGGGAAAAGTTGCAAGTGATTTAGCAAGACATTTCGTCCAAAGATGGAATTATTTATTACGTCAGAAGAGACCAAGTAGATTCACTCCGTTGTTAATACCACCACCAGATTTCACTGACGAAGAAATTCATGATTTAGGCTTAGGAGGAACATGTGAAGTTCAACTTTTGAGATCGAGTGGTAATTGGTCATTAGGGCTTACTGAACACGAGCAAAGTATTCAAAACGCTTACCTCAGACTCATTGAAACTTCAGAACATTTTGTTTACATTGAAAATCAATTTTTCATCACTTCCTGTGTTGTCGATGGTACTGAAATTAGAAATCGAATTGGTGACGCATTGGTTGATAGAATCATCAGAGCTCATAAGGAAGGTACTGCTTGGAGAGCGATTATTTGTATCCCTCTTATGCCGGGTTTTGAAAGTCAGGTCGATGAACCAGAAGGTTCTTCCGTCAGAGTTATTATGCAATGTCAATTTATGTCAATTTCTAGAGGTGCTACTTCTATTTATGCCAAGTTGAAAAAGTACGGTATTGAGCCTGATGACTATATTCAATTTTTCTCACTTAGAAAGTGGGGAATAATTGGACCGGATAGAAACTTGGTTACAGAGCAATTGTATATCCATGCCAAATGTATGATTGTTGATGATAGAGCGGCAATTATAGGTAGTGCCAATATAAATGAAAGATCCATGAGAGGTGTTCGAGATTCTGAAGTAGCATCACTTGTTAGAGATAAAGCTACTGTCAAGACTACAATGAATGGGGAACCATATCTCGCCGGTAAATTTGCCCACACTTTAAGAATGAGACTTATGAGAGAGCACCTTGGTGTCAATGTTGATATATTGGAAATAGTTGAAAGAAAGTTCAAAAAGTTTGAAGTTTTTGCCAATACTGATTCTGGGCTCCACTCAACTGAAACAAGAAATTTCAAGAAGCGTGAGAATCGTGTTTTATCTGCAATGGTTGAAATTGCAAGTAGAGATATTCTAGGATATGACCAGGGTACCAAACTTTGGCAAAGAAGTAGAGAAGCGATTAACGAAGACGAAGAAAAAATCTTTGATACTGCAAACTTTGAACTCCTCAAAGAAGAATTAGCCGAAGAAGACGAGGGCCCTACTCCTTTAGCCTTACCAATCTCGTTTAATAACAGAACAGGAACTTATGAAGCTAATAAAGGTATCAGAGACAAAAAGAAGCATTCTTATGATGCCAGAGTCCAACAAAGTAATGAACATTTCCAAGATGTACAGGGGTATGGTAATGATTTATATAAATCTAAAGAAGCAAGACGATCCAGATTGAACAGTGCAAAATTTTTGAAAGAATTAGCACATAAGTCAATGATTCAAAATCCAACTGGTATTTTCTTACCTAATTTAGAAGAGGTTGAAAGCTTTTTGGAAGATGATGATGCCGAAATTATTAAAGAATCTAGTCCAGAAGAAAGCGAGAGTATCATTGCTGAGAGGAACAAGGAGAGGTGGTTATTGTTGAAGAAAATAAGTTATATGCAACGTTCAGCTTCTAAAGAAAAAGATCAACGAGACGAAGAATTAAAGAAGAGGGCAAAGGCTGGATTAGGTAAATTTGGTAATACTACTACAATGTCGAACTCGAAGGTACAAAATGGAACAGGAAGTACACACGAAAAGATTAATGGTGACGTACTGTTTGAAAATAATCAAAAGCCTCCTCAAACTGCTAATCACTCTTCAAACGGTAATATACCACCAACTTCTCAAGGAACAAATGGAAACCGCAGTGAATCCAGTGGAAGCCACAATGGTACTGATGCAATCAATGGTACATCTGGTACTGATGAAAGAGCAATCGGTATGTTAGGAACAGATCCTAGTTTCCCTAATGATCATTCTACCGAAGATGTTCCAATTATATCATTAGACGAACAAGGTGTCCTTGATTTAATGCTGAGTGTCAATCCAAAGCAGTATGATAACTTTAGTACATTTGTTGACCCATATGGATTTGAAGATCCATTGCTTGATGATTTTTATGAAGATTTGTGGTATGAGCATGCTAGAAGAAACACTGAAATTTATAGAATGGTTTTCCATACGCAACCAGATGATTGTGTACCAACATGGAAAGACTACAAACGATTTTCTAAATTACAAAGTGCTTTCATGGTTGCTCAAAAGCAAGAAGCTAAATATAGACACAACAAGGCATCAACAGAATCTGATGACACATTAAGTGATGTTAGCAGTGAAAAGAGTAAAGAAGACGAAATTCATAAAAGAAACTTATCAGCTGTCAAGATGCAAGATATTGATCAAGTTGGGTTACTTGGACAGCCACCACAATCAGGAGGTAATGATACTGATACGTCGAACAAGAAGAAGTTTATAAGACGTTTCAGCACCAAGGATGTTTCACGCGATGGTGATGTTACAAAAAGAGATGAAGTAAACGAAGCAATGAGTGGAAATGAACAAAATGGTGCACAAGAAGATGTTGCTGAGGAGAATACTGATACAGGTGACCACATTGTCGTTGATGGAGAAATTCTTCCAAGTAGAAAAGAGGGAAGTCCTCAATCAGAGGAAAGCGAACCAAAGCCTTCTGAAACGGAAAAGGGATACACAAGGCGTAGGGCCGTTAGAAGAAGAGCTGGTACTTTCTCAGCAAGAAGAAAGGCTCTTACTGGTGACAGAGTGTACGACAGAAATACCGCTGAAAGAATTTTGACTGAAATTCAAGGAAATTTAGTCTTCTTCCCTGCGGATTGGTTAATGAATGAATTGGAGGGTGGTAATTGGTTTTACAATACCGATAGGATCCCTCCAATTGAAATTTACGATTAAGTGAATGGTTTCTTTAAAAAAACAACCGTATAAAAATAAAATAGAGCGATAGAACTAGTAAATGTAGAGGTTTCAATCTTAGTGTGCTTCACTATGTGTATTGAGCTAAGTCCTGTATGGTGGCAGTGGCAGTGGCAGTGGCAGGTATAGTACAACGCGCGCTGGCGCGTGTTCTATGGAACTCAGAAATATTCACGCACATTCATATTGGATAATAGAGAAGAGATAAAGAAAGTGTAGATACAAAAGTAAACAATTGGTTATGTTTCTTACTATTTTGTCAATTGTGGGTGCAGTATTTGGATTTGTTTTTCTTGTGCTTTCGATAGCCTCAGGTCTTTATTATGTTTCAGAGCTTGTTGAAGAGCATTCCGAGCCAACCAAGAGATTCTTGTCAAAAGTTATATACGTTATCATTGGTATATTGATATTGTTATACCTTTTTGATGGATTCCCATTCAAATTAACGGTATTCTCCATTGTGTCATATTGGATTTACCTTCAAAACTTGAATAAGTTCCCATATGTTCAGCTTAGCTCTCCGTTGTTCTTGACTTCTTGTGTATTGGTTATTGCCAACCATTTCCTCTGGTTCAACCATTTCCACCATCCAGTTATCCCACCTTTAGAAGTCAGGCTTAGACATGATTATGTCCCACCACATATTCCAACCTTTATTGAAGTGTGTTCATTTTTCGGTATCTGTGTTTGGTTTGTACCATTTGCACTCTTTGTTAGCTTGAGTGCACATGATAATTTATTGCCTCACCATGCTGAATCGCCAACAGACAGGAGAAAAAACAATGGGTTAGCCAAGGTGGTAGTTGCTAGAGTAAGAGACTATGTCTATACTTTGGCCAGAAGCGTAGGGTGGGAGTTAGACCCAGAGCATGGAAGGATTGTATAGTTCGAGAAAAACACAGAGAGAACAAGAAGAAGTGGAAGTGTAGAATTATGATGTTGATGTTGAGTGATCTTCTACAAAGATTTGTGCATACTTTTTAATAAAAGAAATCGTAACTAAACTGTAGTGTTCATATTATATACAAAGAATGAAGAAATGCAGCAGATGAAGATGAATTTCAGTGATATCATAAGTACCAGTTGCCATTATTGAAGAGTTATTATTTCCTAAATAGCTGCCACCTGCTTAATCAACTCTATGTTGAGTCTAAGAAATTCTTTACAGGTGGTCCTATGTGATCTAAAGAAAGTAAGAATGTATCATGACCAAAATTACTAACTTCAGTACCCAATTCAAAGTATCGGATATCACCACCCTTGTTTGTAGATTTCAATACATCAGCAATTTCTCTTTGTTGCCATACTGGAAAGAGGATATCAGACTCTACACCAACAACCATAATGTCCTTGTGGCCAATTTTTGATAATCCTTGTTTGAGATCATCTAATGACTCTTCTGCACTCATAACAGCGGAATTGCTTTTTTCTTCGTAAGGTGATTCAGGAACAACTTCGGATCCAAAAGAAGAACAAGAAGATGAAGAAGATGAAGAAGATACAGAAGACTCAGATTGTCTATTTTTGGTAGCTCTTGATCTATTCTGATGACCCAAATCAAATAAATCCATAGCCTTCAGTACATATAATAACGAATTAGCATCGTATTCAAGACAGAATTTTTCACCAGCATGATCCAAATAAGTCTCAACAAGGAAATCAGGACACAATGCCGGAGGTCTTGAACTATCAGCTCTATTACGACCAAATCTGTATTCCCATTCGGGGCCTGAACGATAAGTTACGGTAGCGATCTCTCTTGCCAACTTCATTCCCAAATGTGGTGGAATTTGCCCATAATAGAAACCTCTCTTCCAGTTAGGGTCACTCATCAATACTTGTCTTTGAACATGTCTAAGAGCTATGGAATAAGGATGAGACCTTGCACATCCGGAAATTGATACTACTTTGGATACTTCATCTGGGAATTCCCATGCATATGCTAACGATTGCATCCCACCCATTGAAGCACCAACACTTGCATGTATTTTTGTTACCCCAAATTGATTTCTAACCAATTGTCTTTGAGCTCTAACCATATCGTTAATTGTAAGAATTGGGAACCTCGTAGCATATGGTTTAGAGTCCGCTGGGTCTTGTGAAGATGGTCCTGTAGATCCATAGCACCCACCAAGTACGTTTGTACATACAACAAAATATTTATTGGTATCAATATATTTGTCTGGTCCCATGAAACCTTCCCACCAACCAGGCTTTAAATTTTGCGGTTGTGAATGAGCATGTGAAGATGCAGATAATCCAGTGTGAACTAGAATTAAATTTGTTTTCTCTTCATTTAGAGTGCCCCATGTCTCATACGCAATCTGATACTCTGGGAGAATACCACCGTGATCCAAATGGATAGGTTCCAGTGATTTATAAAGTTCAAAGCCAGTTTGAACAAAGGAGTAAGAAGGCTCTGGACCAGTTTCCATTGAATTTGAACGTCCACCATCACCCTTAGGAGAACAGCTTAATAAATCTTCATTTTTCTGCTCCAATTTATCAAGGCAAGGGAATAAAAGTTGAGGATTCGATGAAGAAGTTGTTGTAGCTAATCTGACTAAAGAATTACCAACTCTTCCGTTCTTTCTGAATAGGAAACGTGAACGTGACGCTAGTAAACTCATATGTAAGAAAGTATCGTAAAAATATAGCCTAGTAATAAACTTAAAGACTTTTGATGTTTCCTTTCAATACGTAAACTTTCAATTCCCTACATTAAATAAAATGATTAGTAAATGATTAATGTTGCATAGAGTTATGAATGATTCTGAATCACGTGAAATTGGGGTATCAATTGATCACGTGTCTCAGCACGAGCAGGCCCTTTTGGTTTCAAACACAAGTTTTGATAGGATAATAGCCAACACATCTACCGATTGCAGAGTGTGAATAAACACACTTTATGAAAAATAGGGAATGATGGAAGGAGGAAAAAAAATGTAAAGTAACTTCGTATTTATTTATGCACCAATGATACCTCACTATGAGAATTGGTGTGGTTTGCTCTTCTGTTCATCCGGCGAGGAGGTACTAAGTTATCATTTCCGCAGATCTAGCCTTGCTTCCCAAATGTAAATACCACAATACATGAGTCAATTCTGTTTTTTTTTGGGGGGAGTGGTGCTCATATTTGGCGTATACGCCAAATCACTGAAAGACACTACCGCTAGTGCCTATTGATGTGTGCTGCTATATTGACAGAATTTGATGTCGCGCATTATATAAAGGAGATGAGAAATAATTCAAATTAAGACAGCTTACACTAACAACCATTTCACGGAATCACAGTTGTCAATGAATATCTATATAATAGCATTCTATTCACTTACAGTGATTTTTGGGTCTACGGTTAACCCTTATATCACGCAATATCAATATGTCATTACTTCTTCAGTGTTTGAAAGGACACTTAACCATATGCTCGTGTCACCGTTTGGATACTGTTTGTTTTCAATTGCATACTTTGGATACGTTGCGTCGTTGAAATCGCATAAGCTAATGAAGAAGTACATAATATCTTACGTTTCCAATACATTGGCTTTGTGCGGATTGGTCA
Organism: Dujonia santamariae; assembly: GCA_030578175.1. Lineage (NCBI taxonomy): Eukaryota > Fungi > Ascomycota > Pichiomycetes > Serinales > Debaryomycetaceae > Dujonia > Dujonia santamariae. The sequence goes on from JANIVZ010000058.1 coordinate 37,910, forward strand.
TGTGGCTATTTGGGCCACTGGTTTTTGACAGGGTTAATAAGCTCAGTGGCGGTCATTGCACGAGCCCAGACATGAGCCAGTTTACATGCCAGCAGTCTCCAAATTGGGTCGACGGGTTCGACACATCAGGGCATACTTACATGATAATAGTGATGTCGTTTATGTTGATGGACATATACTTGGAGAACAGAGAGCTTCTTAAGGTGTGCCCCTATGTACATGTGGACGATATTGAAGACAACCAAGATAGAACTGATGTAAACTCCTTTAGTATTGCAAATTTTGTTAACAGGCACACCGATATACTTGACTACATCACATACGTACTTATTTTACTTTGGTATTCAATGCTCTTGATCACGGCACTTTTTTTCCACGAGTTTTGGGAAAAAGTTGCCGGTTTGGTCATTTCAATGTCTGTTGTACTTGCTATAAAGCATGCCACCTTCTTGTGGATATATTGTAAGTTCACGTTTTTTTAGAGTGAGCATTTTTACTCAAGTATAGTATATGATTAGTTATATTTGAGCGTATTTCGCTAACGCGAGCCGCAAATGTACCGCATTTACAGCACAAATATCGCATATTATGTAATCAGATCGATGGAAGAGATAAAAAGACATATAAAGCTGCCTGATATTTTTTCTCTTTCTTTTATTAATTTCAAGTATTTAATTTACCTATCACCCTAAGCATCTTTTTATTACTATTAGTTTTATTGGACAACATGGAGGAGCTTAGTATTAGAGTGACCAATATCCACTGTGATGCATGCGAGGCAACAATCGCCAAATGTCTCAGATCGATGGGGTTAAAGCAGGCAGATTCTGTAGGAGCAAGTGGATTCTCTATAAATCGAAATGACATCACTGTTACTGGCGAGAGCCTCAAATACAAGAAGATTGTGAAGGAGATTTCCAAAGTTGGGTTTAAGATTTTATCTTGGGATTTGGTGAGACTGGGCAACAAGAATATGCCTATCGATGAAGAAGTTAGCGGTGACGTTGAAGACGAAGATCGCATAGCTGAAATCACTGCTGATGCTGCAATTACCGATGCACACACAATCTTACTGAATCTTTTCAAGAAATGGCAAAAGTCAAGACAGTCGAAGAAACATATCGATAACTGTCGTCAATGTAAAGAGGAGGAAGAAGCCAGAAAAATGAGTGAGAAGGACGCGGAGAACTCATCAGACGAGGCTAACACTGTTGTTGGAACTATAATTGGTAAGCAAGAGAAGGAGTATCGAGTTGTTTTAACGATTCAAGGTATGACCTGTGGTAGCTGTGTCAAAGCAGTGGAAGAACAAGTTGAGTTGATTCTCAATGAAAACCAGGTTAAGAGTGTTGACAACACAAGGTTGTGTACGGTTAACTTACTTCTGCATACCGCTGTGATTATCTTGCCAAACAAGCATTTGATCAACAAGATTATTGATGTAATTGATGCTGCAGGATTTGAGTGCAGATTGGTAGAAGCCTTACCAGTTGAAAGATCTATAAACACCAAAATTGTCGCTGCTATTGGTGGTATTACATGTTCCGCATGTGCCGCAGCCATTCAAAATTCGGTTAAGGATTTAAGCTTTGTTTTAGATTGTAACATTAACGTTATTAGTAAGACTGGTACATTTGTTTTACTGGCTGAAGGCAATAACTTGGCGAAGCTCCAAGAAACTATTGAGGAAATAGGATACGATTATGAAGAATTATCCAACGAGCCTATTAACTATACCTCTTCAAAGAAAAAATCAAGATCTATAAATGTTAGTGTGGAAGGGATGTTCTGTGGACACTGTCCGGATTTGATTATTGATTATCTATCATCTTTTGGTGAAGCTGTTATAATTGATGACAATACAATCTCGTTGGATCACCCATCTATTAAATTTACTTATTTGCCAAACCCAGATTCTCTGATAACAATTCGTAGGTTTTTGGATGATATTAATCATCTAGTTGCCACTGATAACAGTGAAAATTCCTATGCTATCAAAGACGTTAAAGGTCCATTTACTGCCAGTATTATTCAACCAATATCTATGGATGAAAGATTGAAAGATCTTTCTCGTAAAGAAATAATGAAAATTGTGAAACGTTTGGCAATTGCAACATTATTTGGGATTCCTACTTTTATCTTTGGTATTGTCGTTATGTCATTTCTCCCACAGTCCAATTCTTTTAGAATGTGGTGTGAAGAACCTATTTGGGCAGGCAATGTTTCCAAGAATACTTGGATTTTGTTGATTTTGAGTACCCCTGTTTACGTTTTTGCAGCCGATATTTTCCACGTTAAGGCATTCCTTGAAGTTAGACTGCTTTGGTTGAGAAAAAACTCATACTCCAAAAGATTTCTCAGATTTGGTTCCATGAATCTTTTGACATGTTTAGGTACTTCTGTTTCATACTTTGCTAGCATAATTCTTCTTATTCTTGATTCTAGACAGAAACCCGAGAAGATGGCAATGAATACAAGTTACTTTGACCTGGTAGTGTTTCTTACATTTTTCTTACTCATTGGTAGACTTTTGGAGAGTTTATCAAAGAATAAAACGGCAGACGCGATTTCCGACTTAAGTAAATTGAAAGTTAAACAAGCAACTTTAGCAGAGGACGAAAGTGAAGTTATCGACGTAAAGTACTTGGAAATCGATGACTTGATTAGAATAGTGCCTGGTGATTCACCACCAGTAGATTGTTCGATTGTGGAAGGTACTTCTGAATTTGATGAATCCGCACTCACGGGTGAATCCAAACCAGTCAAGCATGTTCCGGGTCATCAAATATTTTCAGGAACTGTAAATTGTGGTAATGAAGCCGTTGTCGCAAAGGTAACTGGTTTAGAAGGTGATTCACTCATTGATCAAATTGTCAATACAGTGAGAGATGGACAATTAAGGAAGGCTCCAATTGCCAGAACTGCTGAAATCTTGACTAGTTACTTTGTTCCTTGTATTATTTTGCTTGCAGTTTTAACATGGGTTATTTGGTTGGCATTAGGTTTCTCTGGCTCGCTTCCGCCTCATTATTTGGATATTGAAATTGGAGGGTGGGCTATCTGGTCTCTTGAATTTAGCATTGCAGTGTTTGTAATTGCATGTCCATGTGGACTCGCACTTGCAGCTCCAACCGCATTATTTGTGGGCTCTGGCTTAGCTGCAAAATATGGTATTTTAGCCAGAGGTGGTGGTATTGCGTTCCAAGATGGTGCCAGCACCAATGTCGTTTGCTTTGATAAAACAGGTACTTTGACATACGGAGAATTGAAAGTGATTGATTATGCCTTTTTTCAAATGAAAGATCTGAAATTCTTTCCACTTCAAGTTACTAGGGATCTTGAGTTGATTTCGAAACACCCAATTGCAAAGTCTGTTAAGGAATTCTTATCATCTCCAAAATATGGAATGGAGAAGATTTCCGGTGAAGCTCCTGCTCAAAATAAAATCCCTCAAGTAGAATCAATCCCAGGTAAAGGTTTGAAGGGTGAAGTTGTTGTCGAAGAGGGAGGTGTTCCAGATATGTGGACTAAATTTAATGGTAGTAAAGTTATCTTGGGTAATGAAAAATTAATGAATGACTTCGGGGTTCTTATTACAAAAGCTCAAGAAGATCTTCTTAACAAATGGAAACTGGAAAGTAAATCGATGGTTTTGGTTGCGATCCAAAGTGAAGGATATTTCCACGACTTGGATTATCATTTTACATTTGCATTAAGCTGTCGAGACAGAATTAGAGCTGAGACGAAAACGGTTATTGAATATCTTCAAAAATCTAAGATTGATTGCTGGATGATTACTGGTGATAATAAATTAACTGCCAATGCAATTGGAAAAGAAATTAATCTTCTGCCAGATAGAATTATCAGTGAAGTATTACCAGACGAGAAGCAAGCACAAGTGCAAAAGATACAACAAATGGGTCCAAAAAAGAAAATTGTTGCAATGGTGGGTGATGGTATTAATGATGCACCAGCATTGTCCACTGCGGATGTTGGTATTGCCCTTTCATCTGGTGCTGATTTGGCAGTTACATCCAGTGATTTCATTATTCTTAACAAGACAAACCCTTTAATTACCCTTGTAACATTGTTTGACCTTTCAAGGACTGTTTTCAGAAGAGTCAAATTTAACTTTTGTTGGAGTTTGGTGTATAATTTGATTGGTATCCCAGTAGCAGCCGGTGTGATTTATCCATATCATAACCTGAGATTAAGCCCTGTTTGGGCAAGTGCTGCAATGGCTCTTTCTTCTGTTAGTGTTGTTATGAGTAGTTTGACGTTAAGACTATACAGGCCAAAGATTAAAAGTATGCAAGGAAAGGGTGAATTGAATCTTGAAGATGAAACACCAACCGAGTATATAGAAGAAGAATAATTCACAAGTATATACATAAGTATGTATGAGTATGTATTAGTAATCTTATATCTATCTATACAAATACTTGGTAAAAAAAAAGGTTTAAAAAAAAAAATGAAATAACTGGTTGCAAATATTACCCGTTACAAGTATAGAGTTATAATACCTGTTTACAAGACATGAAATACACACCTACTTATACATGTGGAGAGATGCGTCACGTATATTTTCAAACCAATCACAAACAGTCAACTAACTCTGCGAGTCTTGAAACAAACAACTCTGTTCTTCTAAAATCCTCTAATTTGAAAAGCTTAATCTGTAGGAGTCATGTCTAGATTGAATTTCAAAATCAATTCAACATGAAAAAATGCTAAATAAACTATACTCTCATTCCCTTTACCGCTTCACCTAATGTAAACACACTCTGGTCAAAAAGAACAATCATAATAGTTACATTATCAGTTGTAGATGAATCCATCGCCAATTGACAAAGTTTCTTAGCTGCTAAAGTAGGATTTTTATCATGCTCAAATATTTTGGCAACAAATTCACAAGCTTTTAAGTCTGACATAACATCCCATAATCCATCACATGCTAAAATCATAAATTCATCTTCGTCACAAATTTCAGTAGCTGTAGTATATGGTTTCCCGATAACTAAGTCCTTCATATATGAATCACCAAGCGATCTAGTCACAGCCAAAACCCCATTGACTCTATTTTTCAAAATTAATCCACCAGTATCACGAATTCTATTAATTTCATTTATATCAGTGGCTTTGTGATCGTATGATAAACGATATGGAGTACCACTTCTGTAGAGTATTATTCTCAGGTCACCTACGTTGGAGGTATACAACTTCCGCTTATGGTATTTCTGAGGAACGAAATCGAAATTTGATGCCTTCGTATCTTCCTTTTGTTTCTCTGGTCCTGCTGCAGATGTAGCTGCAGCCTCGTCGTCGACTTCCCATCTCAACACTGCCACGGCTGCTGTACAGCCTGACAGACCAGCAGCCTCCTTCAGGATCAATTCATCTGCTTTAACAAATGTATTATGCATATGCTCTCTCATGTCAGATGAATTAGTACTTGGAGCTGAATCAGGTGAAGAACCTGATTTCTTATTAATTTGTTCATCCTTGGTTATTTCCTTTTCTAAAAGTGTATGAAGGTTGTTCCCGCACCACCTAGCAGTTTGCTTACCAGCATGACCATCGAAAATTGCAAAATATCCCCAATCAAGTCTTTCTGCAAAGTTTGCTACATAGGTGTGAACATCTTCCATTGTGGCTCTAAAATTTGCATTCTTATTTTCAGCTACACCAACCTTGAATGATAGCCCGTAGAAGGGATCTTTATCAGACTTGTCTGAATCATCTTTGGCATTTGGACCTGTAGATCTCCCTCTATCCTGAACTGCATTCCCCTGCGTAGTACTCGTCGTTGTGTTTGTCGTAGGTGTTTTACTGGTTGTATTAGTTGCACCTGTCGCGTTCGCAGTTGAATTCGAATCTCCAGCAGCATTGGCTGGATCTGCTATTTGGTCGTAAGGAGAAGTGTCGGTTATGGACATGTCGGTCTTCGGTAATTCTTCCAGCATAAAGTAAAGGCTACGAATAACAATTGACTAAATTTTACACAGCCTTTATGTTGTAGGGAAACAGAGGAAATAGAGAAAATTTGCTAGGTTTTTGTTCGCATTTGAATTTTTGTCTCTCTTTATTATAGTCCTGCATATATAGATAGGTGGATAAGAAAGCTAGTAAGAATGCATTAGATGGAAGTAGATAAGGGGGAGCGGGGGCTGGTGCTGCGGAACGGAATACCGCTGGAGTTAATGAAAATAGTGGCGGTGGTTCTAAAGATCTTAGGAGTGTGTGGATGAGGAGGTCATGTTTACAAATTCAGATTGGTGGAACTATGAAATTTCGCTAATTCTAGTAAAGTCTATAGAGTTAAAAAATATGGCGCGTAGTTGTAAAGCAGAGCTTCCCCACAAGTTACACAAAGTAAACTAAGAGTTGCGGTAGCCCAGTAACTAGCAAAGATGGTGATTGGGCTTGAGCTTTAGCAAGGGAGAGGCCATCGATAAAGGAGAGAAGAAAAATTCGAAGGAATCGTTCGTGGTACTTTCTTTGAGTGTCACAAAGATATTTCATGTTAAGGATCTGTGGGAGGGGGTTTATAGTGACAGCCATTTGGAGATTTCACCTACGGCCACTTACCTATCTTGGAAGTGTTGAACTATAAAAACAAGCTTTCAGGTTTCATGCAAAAGAGAAGAAAACAACTGCGTTAGGATAAATGGTGTGATTTAAGGTAGATGACCATTTCCTTGGTATACAGTGAGTAGGAGGGGGGAATAAAATCTATATTCATTAGTGACTTTTGACTGGGTCCAATTTTCATAATTCCAATATTGGCTTTTTGAAAGTGTCAATAGTTGCGTTGGTCGTAAGTTCCTTTGGTTATGGTACAACTGCTGTTCTGCTGTTGTGTTATAAATTGGCTTGAAAAATTAATATTAATCTATTTTTGGCAGTTGTCATATCCCACATAAAGATTACATACCACCAAATTGATTTTTTTTTTTTGGTTTCGTATTCTTTTCGTATTACTTATGGCTGGAGCGAAGATATACAGTGAAAAATAAAATAATCAACTATGGGCTAATTTAGCATGCAAACTATAGCCTCAAACTCTACTGGGAGATAAAGTTTAGTGAAACGATTAACTTAGAAAATTAACATGATTAAAAGATCGATGAAATTTAAATAGAGGACAAGTATATCAGATACTCAAACTTGAGGTTTGAATTAAAAATGATTTGGATGTAAGGAAGAGTTCTAGAATAACGTCTGCTGCGCCGAAGCTAACACATTTGCTCGCTACTGCTTCCCAAGCCTGCAACATGTACAATGGAGAGAGAAATGTGCAGTCTACAAAGTAGCCATCGCGCCGCTTGTACTTGAATGTAAATTATTTAAATGCCCTATTGTGCATTATTATTATCTTACAAATTCGTTTTGGCAAGGCAATGAGTTGGTGCAGTTATTTTATACTTTCCTTTCCCAAATTGTGGGGGCTGTTTGTCATGTTTATTCCTGTGTGTAACCACATTTGGGATATGGCGCGCCAACACAACAAAAGGCCTACAGTCACAGGCAAATACTACATGTCACCTGTAAAATAAAGAGAGAAGTTCTTGATTAAAGTTTAATACCATATCAAAACCAATATCATGACGACTCAAGAACCAATTACCGCAGAAACTACAACTCCAACTGAACTCAAAATTGCTCAGGAAGTTGAGAGTACAGTTCCAGCTAAAGTTACCCCAGATGCTACCGAAAGCGAAACCGCCCCAGCTGCTGAACCTATCCCTACGGCTAAAGCTCCAGAAACTGTAGCCAAGACCGAAGCAAGCAAGCATGTTGTTGATGTCGAAGATATCGTTGCAAAAGAGTTTAAGGACGTTCCGTACACGCCAATTGGTAAGCCAAAAATTTCAAAACTTTCTCATAATGGAGCTTCATTCAAGGTATCTCAATGGGAACATGCTGGGAAATATCTCGGTACTATACTTGTAGTTCATGGATTTGCAGAGAATTCTATTATTTATGTTGAATACCTTGACAGACTTTCTCAAAAGGGATTTGATGTCACCTTCTTTGATCAAAGAGGTGCTGGTGAAACATCCACTGGAAAAGCTTACGGTAAAACAGAAGAAGTTTTCCAAATGGGCGATGTTGACTTCTTCCTTGGTGAACTTTCAAAAGCCAAACCAAATGAAAAGTTTTTCCTCTTGGGACACTCAATGGGGGGTGGTATTGTTTTAAATTACGCTATTAAAGGTAAGAAAAGGGACCTTATTAGAGGGGTTATTGCTAATGCTCCTTGTGTTAAATTACATCCAGCATCAGCTCCTCCATCGATTGTTACTGCTTTATCACCAGTTTTAAATAAATTGATTCCAAATTTTAAGGTTGATTCCAAATTAGATTTAGATTTTATTACCAAGAATCCTAAATGGGTTAAATTTTTCAATGAACATGGTGCTCCATTAGTTGGTACTATAAGATTATTTAATGATATGTTTGCTCGTGGAGCGGCCTTATTGAAGCCTGAATATGTTAAAAATTGGCCGAAATCTATATCTTTATTGTTGATTCATGGTGATAATGATAACATTAATCACTATGATGCTAGTAAGAAATTCTTTGATTTGTTACCGGCAGGCACTGATAAACAATTTTACACGATTAAAGATGGTTTACATAGTACTTTTATTGCTAATGAAGATGTTGTTGAAGATTCTTTAGTTAAAATTACTGATTTCATAAAAGAATTGAAATAATTTACAAGCAGTTAAAGTATCTGAATTTGTAACAGTAATGGGAATGAAATATAGATAGGAATAAATTAATATTGAATAAGCGAGAAATGAGTTCTAGAATTATGCACGAAAGTGCACGGAAGGAGATTTCATAGTTGTTTAACTACTCAATGTGTAATCATTTATAATATGCAATATATATGACTGAAGAAAAAAGAAAATATGTACGAATTCTGTCCCAAAGTACAGAGAAAGAAGTGGTCAATTATTGTATCTTCGTAATCACTTCAAGAAATAATCAATAGTTTCATAACAACACCCAACATTTGAACTTCACCTCGTAAAACACGCTTTGTTATAGTAGTAATCAAAGAATACGGCTCCTGGTGTACAGATGTCATTATTTGATTACATGCATATTCGGGGCATAGCTTTGCAGCAACATCAGTTTTTTCGTGAACATTTGTTGCCCAAATGGCCGAAGAAAAATAATAGAATAACAACGAGAATACGTAGAGTAGAGCTACTTATCCGTGTAGCAAGCATCGTTGTAACGTTGGGCATCTAAGCAGCTTTTGCCTAACATTCTTGACGCAGTAGGTGGCAGGCATGAAATTTCGGACTTGAAAATCTTTGGTTGGCGGCACTGAACATACCTTTTCTTGCTGGCTGCAGCTAGCTCTCGAGCCTCTGTTTGCTTCCACATATGTGTGCTTTTCGTTTTCACTCGTCACTCTGTAGTGTGCTTGTACTGACTTCTTTTTTGTTCAATTTTTGTGTATTTGACGCCAGGTATTTGATATGCGCTGTTCGTTTTCTGTTCTATGCAACCTCAGGTAAGGCAATCCCAAAAAAATATCACACTTTGCAAACCTAATAATGTAGCAAACTTAAAATGGAATAATAATTCTAGTCTTTATTTGTTGCAAGTTGGTAACTTGCATCATCTTGGTTGTTGTCTAAAACAAGAATTATGAATATGTCAGCTAGAGCCCTTTCTACCTGTTTAAGACTATGCAAAAAAATAAAAGCCGAAAAAAATAAAATATTCATATTTTAACACTTAACACCCCCAAGTATATATAAAGGGCCCCATGCCCCTCGTCCCTGTGAGTTTATTGCACTTTCTTTTATAACCCCTCTTCCCCAACTTTGATTTCCCGGAACATTTCTTTTTCTGTCAGAGAATTCATTTAAATAGTTCTTAAATTCGCCCCGATCAACAAATTTATCAGTGAGGAAAATATGTCTGTCATGTCAACTGCTTACGCAACTCCAACCACCACAAGGACTTCTACTTCGGGGGCATCCACGAGCGGAAAGCTCAGTGTCAAGACCACTACTTTACCACAAATTGACGTTCCCTATGTTCCAATTGGAACTCCAGTAAATTATAGAATTGAGTACAATAATTGCTCATTTAATGTATTTGAATGGCCACATCATGGTCATTACTTAGGTAAGATTATTTATCTTCACGGATTTGGTGAACACTCTGGTATCTACAACCAATGGTTTGACAGACTCTCTCAAGCTGGTTATGAAGTTTTTTTCTATGAACAAAGAGGTATGGGAGAAACTTCACATGGTGATGAATTTGGTAGAACTGATGGAGCTCGCCAAATTGATGATTTGGATTATATGATTGAGTACAACGCAGCTAGAAGATTTATTTTAGATGAAAAGTTTTACATAATGGGATTTTCAATGGGTGCAGCAATGTCGATTGACTATGCTGTTAGAGGTAAGCACAGAGATAAGATTAAGTGTATTGTTGCGGCTGCACCAACTACATTATTACACCCTGATGTTGATATATCGCCAGTTGTTCATTTCCTTGCCCCAGTTATAAACAAATGTGTACCAAATATTAGACTTTTAACCACTAGAATAAAGGCTGAGAACATTACTTCTAATCCAATATGGCAAAGTTATATTGCTAAATTTGAATCGGATGCATTATATGGTACAACCCGATTCTTCCATGATTTATTTGAGAGAGGTCAAAGAATTATAACAAAGAATCATGCAAAGAAGTTCCCTGCTACCATTGCATTATTAGTTATGCATGGTAAGGATGATCGTCTTAATTGGATAGAAGGGAGTAGAAAGTTGAATAGAGCATTAAATTCTAAGATTGCTAAGGAATACATTGAGATTCCAGGAGCTTTGCATCAGTTGTACATTGAACGCGATGAAATTCAAAACTACGTTTTTGCTAAAGTTTTGGCTTTCATGAAGAAATATAATAGTGAGACTGCTGTTGCTACCAAGCCAACACAACGTAGCAGAATGTCTTTCATGTAACATTAAAGGAAAAAAACTAAAAGCCACCAAAGAAAGAAAACAAAAAGAAGCCCACCCTCCCCCATTTTACAGTATTGCTAATTTCGGAAAGTATATAGATTAATAACATAGCTAAGCGTAAAGATAGGCAGACCAGCGAGGCAAAAACTTTTGATGTAACTGGGTGCACCCAAGATATGCAGCAGAAGCTTAAGCTCGCCTCGAAATGTGTAAAACCCGATATATGCTTATATATTTCGGAATGTTTTTTTTTTTTTTTTGAACTCTTTTTCAAAGGGGGGACACCTTGCTTTATAGGTGGTTACTGTAGTTGCTTTAGGATAGCGGTGGCCTAATTAGAACAATATCTATGAAATTATTCCGATCTTACCTGATTAGGCCACCTGTTTCCGAATATTTTATAACTTTCTTCCCACTAAGTCCAAATAGCAACCAGCACACAAAGCTTCTTTTTCTTTGACTTTTTTTTCTTCATCTTACTTAAAACCGGGAGAAGAAATGTTACAGCAAGATGGAGTTATTTACTCTTCATAGTAGCACTTTTATAAGAGTTAGTTCAAAGAAAGCTGCCCCATCTCACTTAATCACTTTTTCGCTGTTTTCTTGAATAAATTTGGCTGCAAAATAATGTCTCACTCAAAAGTTTCACTAAACTTGTCTGTGGGAGGTTACACAACATAAAGCAGAGTTAATCAAATCTCAAGACACCCTTTTTTAAGGAATCCAACTAATGAATTCCTTTGCATGACTTCAATTTATCAATAAAAATTTTTCAATAAGTTAAATTGAATTAAGTTTAATACCTGTCTGCCCTCGGTCCTACGCATATTGAAACAAAGGCCAAATTAAACATTTTGTACAAAATGCAAAGCTTGTGACACAATAATTCTTTCGTACAAGAGACCCTGGCCTGGTGTAATATTAAACGATACTACTTCATAATTACTTCCCTTAATGTATTTAAGACTGCATATATATTTTATCCTATCCTGCGTGTAAAACTTTACACGTAGTAGGTATATGAGCGACAAAAACAAAAGTGAAGAAATTATTATCGTCATTAACGTATACAAGAGATCACAAATATCAATGACTAAAGCTACTGAAACTGCTCTTGCTTTCTTTGCTGCTTCAGCTATTTACTTCGCCCTTTACGCTGGCGTAATTCCAACTTCTGAAAAGATTCACTCTGAAATCTTACCATACCTTCCATGGTGGGCATTAGTTTCCTTTGGTGCTTACGCGTTAGGTACTTTAGGATGGGGAGTCTACACTTTTAAAGACAAGGAAGATAAATATAAGGAATTATTAGTTCAAATTGATGAAGCTAAAGAATTTTATAAGAAGGAAGGGGTTTCCTTAGATTAATTAACCTGTACATTAAGATTTAGTATAAACCAATAAACAAGCATAGTATAAGAATTTATAACTGAAACCTGTAGCCCTGGTACAGCATGAATAAATGTATGAATGGATGAATGAATGAATGAAAAAAAATCCATATAAAAAAACGTTCTATTTGTCTAGTGTTGTTGTTGTTGTTGTCTCTTCTCCTTCATCTTCTTCTCCATCTCTGCGAAAACTCTAATACTGACTGGTACATTACTCCATCCTTCTTCAGAATGATCTACTTTATGCAGCTCTTTCAGTAGGTTCTTTGGTAAGTTCTCCGCTTTCAAATAATTCACTGGTGCATCGAAATTTTCTGGCCATCTACCACCTCTTTTGGCTAAAGCCTGTGCAGCATCTTTTCTCTTTGAATTCCAATCCTTAAGATCATCATTAAATAACTCCCATACACAATTTATACACCCACTCATACAACAGTTATCTGGCTCAATAGGCTTGGCCGGAACAAGTATTCCCGCTATCTTTTTTGGCTCACTACGTAAGATTCTACTGGATGATTTTGGTGGCTCTCCCTTAATTCTTCCCCCAAAAATTTTATTTATTCTTTCTTCTTTTGTTTGGTCATCAAGTTTGTAATTACCTTCAAAAACCGATTCCTTGGTAGTACGAAGCTTCTTAAGCAATTGGGGTGACTCTATTGGTTCTGAAGGGTGCGAATATGTTGCTCTCACTAAATCATAAAAAGCATATTTGTTATGAAGCACTGATCTTCTAAGCATCTTAATTAAATGTGGAGTAAAGCAAAGATTGAATTATTAATAATGAGAATAAATGGAATTTTAACAGCCAAAAAAAAAAAGAATATCCAATAATGAATGTTAATAAAGCCTGATTTAAAAAGCCTAACAACTCTATCTCTATGTTGAAAGTAAATAATCCAGTTTCTTATTCTAAATAGTATTGGTCATTGCTTATTGGATATCGAAATCTATATTTTTTTGCTCTTGGTAATGTCTACACATCTTATTATTATGCAGGACGCTTTTGTATGATTGCAAAAAAATTACCCGGGCAGAATAAAATAAAGAAGAAGTCTGCAACTTGTCTTTATAATATATAACTTATAGAGTGAAATCTATTCACTAGCCTTCAATCTTGTCATTTCCTCTTTATTGCACATCATGTGCCTCGTTCCGATAACTCTCTCTACATTCTTGATTGATATTTCTAGATTTATATCAGTCACTCGAAAAGAGTTTATTCGTAGTCTATTATTCTATACATGTTGATTTCTTTCAACGACTTTTAATGCCTCGTCTATACTTTTAAAAAATCCATCACCCATCCCTGCAGAATTTCCAAATGGATTTTCAGTAAATTTAAATTTTTCGTTAACTAAATTTGTCAATCCCAGTTTAGCCAAAACTCCACGAATATCAATAGGGACTCTGGAAAAGCAAACTGAAATATCATTATCGACGTATCTCTTAACAATCTCATATAAAATTTGGGTGGCCAGTGAATCTATGTGTGACATACCCTTACAATCAAATAAAATAAATTGCAAGTTATTAATATCTCTAGTATGTGGTTGAGAAGGATGTGTTAAGAGAGAACCATACTTTTCAATTCTACTTAATCTGTTCTGTAAATCTCCAACATTTGCAAAATTTAACGGCTCGGGAATTTTAATAATTAAAACACCTTCAATTTCTTCAATCTCGGAGATTAGATGGTTTAATTTATCGTGGCTACCGCTTCTAGAAAGTGATGTTGGTTGGAAACTGCTAAAACTCTCTTCAATCAATTCATCAGCATTCCTAAAAATTGTAGAGTGTGGGATTCTGCCTAAAATTTGAATTCTTGATCTACTCAGCTTTTTGATGATTCTTAATATAGCGATACCAACTCCAAGAGTAACCCCCGCTTCAGCACTCCAAAAAAATGTAATTAAAAATACCACTGCAAAAGTAATTATTTCATCATAACCGCCAATTCTCCAAAAGAATGCTAAATCTGTAGGAACTTCTTCCAAAACTGTGATCCCAATTATTGTCGTACTTAATGCCAAAACACATTCTGGGAGATAGTACAAGAATGGTAATAAGTACATCACGGCAATTATAGTTAATACAGCCATTACTATACCGGACATCGGAGAAGTAGCACCAGCCATGACATTAATTTTTGATCTACCAAGAGCGCCAAATGCTGGGAGTCCACCTAAAGCGCATGCAACCAAGTTAACTGAGCCCAAGGCAATTAACTCTCTATTTGCGGAAACATTAAAATTGAATCTTGCACCAAGGTTCTTGGTAGCAATTACTGAGTCAAAATATCCCAATGTGGTGCAAAGAAAAGCCGTCGAGAAAGTTCTCTTAAAAAGTGAAAATTTTGACAATTGAAATGGGTTGAAAAAGTGCTTTGTTGGTTCGGACGAATTCCCGTGAGATCTGAGATCACCTACGATGTTTACTCCCTGTAAATGCCATTCGTATTTCCAACAGAAAAAGGTTGCCAATACCACCATAAGTAATAATTCTGGAAAGTAAATTACATTCTTGTACCGTTTGATTAGTTTCACCTTAATCGATCTCACCGTCATTACCATAGTCAACGTTACTGCAGATATGTAGAACGATAACTTGTGAACTTTATCCCAATTGGTCACAACAAAAATTAACTGTTCTATATTTGAAATATGTTCTGGAATGGTCCCAGCTAACTTTAACTCTGGTGTTAATTGACTGATTATCATTATAAGCCCCATTGCACCCAAGAACCCTTTCAAAAGTGATCTTGATAAGACGTTACTTAAGAATCCAAATCTGAAAATCCCTGCTGCTAGTAATATCCCGCACGCTGTTGCAGTCATCGTGGCAGCAATTTCTATAGTTGAAAACTTGTCTTTGACATCGTGGGGTAAATTACTAATTAGCTGACCGAAAAGTAAAGCCAGTGACGGTGCCGGACCAACAATGAGTACAGGTACACTCCCCAAGATCGAATATATCAACGAGCCCACAATCATACTGTACAACCCTGTTACCGCTGGGAGATGGCCTAACGATGTTGCAAATGACATTACCAAGGGAATCTGGAAACTTGCGATAGATAATCCCGATAAGAAGTCTCCGGTAAACGATTCACGGACCGAATACTTAGGTAACCATTTCAATATTGGTAGGTAGTACGAAACGTAGTGAAACAAATCTATTTTAGTCTCTGGGAACTCAATCTCATCTGTGAGCCTGTCTATATCTGGATCATTTAAACTCTTTAGGGATCTTAAGGAAGCAGATGAAGGTACAGAAAAAAGTGGAGGTCTCCGAGTCCCCGTACTTCCTCCAGCACCTCCACTGCTTGAACGTGCGTGATTTGCAACCGAAGAGTTGGGTTGAAGTAACCTGGATGTTTCCAGTACAACTATTTCAGGGGTAGACATCAATATGCACGAATCTATCTTTACTATTTCAGATGTATGTAAAATGGGTAATCTCTTTGTATCTATCAAATTATGGGGGAGTCAAAATTGCTATGCGCGCATGTACATTCATACACACACTCCTATCTCCATTCTAAGTCTAACATCTTCACTCAATACTACCTTCCACTATACTATCAAAATTGTCTTCATTCAGTACCTTGTTGGTAGTGAGTAGGTCCTCTTACGGGAGTAGAGCTAGCTGCTTTTCTTTTTTTTTGCTTTTTTTGTTGTCTTCCTACGGTAGGCGCCAGACGAACGTTTTACTATTACTTTACAAATTTTTAATTATACTGCTCCGCTCGGGGCCCCTATCTGGGGAGGACAACTGCCTCCCTTCGGTTTTTCTTCAAGCTTTTTTGGTAACAACAAATTCCCCTGGACTAGGAGAACAAAGCTCAATGCACCGGGGTAGGCGCCAGTGAAGCCTCTGAGAGAAAAGTATATGTTTTGTTACCATAACAAACACTCAGCTTGCAAGACTCGGTTAGGACAATTTTTTATTTAGCACTTTCTTGAGTAGATACGTACTTAAAGCCATGCTGTGAGCCCTATTGAGAGCAAGAACACGTTCTTTGAAGTGTCAGCAGATACTGTAATAATTTAAATAAGAATTCTTGATTGAAAAATGTTCTGCTTGGACTGCAATGGATAGTCGATGTGTGTTTTAAGCGACAGGAAATGGTCGCAAGCTAAATGTTTGTATCACACGCTACAATCGCAGTATCGTAAAGCGTTATTGAAGAGATCGATTTAGTTTGATCAAACTATAGGAGAAAAAAAAAAGAAGTGAACCCTTTGCTCGTTTGATCTCAATCAGTAAAACATGCTCAATAATGAAAAGAGAAATTACCAACGTAAAACTTAACTTAACTTAACTTGAGTTAGCTTAACTTAATCTCGCACGGCATAGGTAGTGTTTTCTTGGTGGGGGCTGATGCTTATCGGTTGATTTTGTTAATCAACGTCAACTAATTTTCGCTGTCAATCTTGGCAACTGAAAAGAGTCGCACATTGCGTGTGATAACTGTCAACCACGAAACACGTTGTGTACTTTGGCGGCCAGAGACAGAGCAGCCTTTGTTTTGGGGTACCTTTATGGCGGTTAATAGATTAAAGCTTAGGGCATCGAGGGGGTCAAGAGGATCAACGGGGCTTCCTTGTTAGGGTCTTTGCTGGTGATTTGAGCTGCTGATGATGCCCGATTCCTGCGCTATTACTGCAGGCGGGACCGCTTAAAATATAAACGGCTGCTTTTTACGGATAGAAAAATTTCATATAGAGGACTCACAACCGCTGCCACTAGTAAATTGTTTTCTTCCTTTGATAAGCCAATATTTCAATTATGTACTAATATATTTCCCTATGCACGTGGGGTGTGGAGGAGGGGGACAATCCCCCGTAAATCTGTAGACATAGTACAAACCCCATATAATAACGACATCGTATATTTTGTTTTCTAAATCTGACACGGCTGGACCCTTGTGCAATATTGTAAGTAGAACACAACAAGTTTATCCTTCTTGATTTAATACACGTCTGGTAAGGTTTCCCATCAGCTAGTAGTAGTACATGTTACAGTATGTCCCACGTTGTCTATGAACCTGTCAATTAATGGTATGCCAAGAGGTAGATGCCATATCCAAGAATTTTTTTTCCCTTTCTGCGGGCCTTGGCTGTCTTAAATGTAATTTTTCACTTTTACTAAGGTTCCATACCAAATTATAGGACACCATTGTCCTAGCAAGGTAGGTATAAAAACCGACACACATCTCAGCAATTTCATTTATTAATCTCCTTTTGTTCCTTTCTTTCCCATAGTCTACTACTCTTTCTTCCTCCCTCAACCGATTGTCTCTTTTTTTTTTAAAGTTCAGCCGCACAAATTGCTGCAAAAATTAGAACAATAGAATAGCTACAACAATACTAATAACAAAATGGCTCTTTCACAGTTTGATTATATCTTTGGGATCACCATGGTGTTCGCCTTCCTTGATGCTTGGAATATTGGTGCTAACGATGTTGCCAACTCATTTGCATCGTCAGTTTCATCCCGTTCTCTTAAGTACTGGCAAGCTATGGTTCTTGCTGGTTTATGTGAGTTCCTCGGTGCCGTCCTTGTTGGTAACAGAGTTGCTGACACTATTAGAAACAAGATTGTTGACATTAAAGTTTTTAAAGATGATCCAGCTGTTCTTATGTTAACTATGTGTTGCGCGTTAGTTGGTTCTTCTGTTTGGTTAACCATTGCTACCAAGATGGGTATGCCTGTTTCCACTACACATTCCATTGTTGGTGGTGTTATTGGTGCTGCTATTGCCGCTAGAGGTGCCAACAATATTAAGTGGGGCTGGGGTGGTGTTTCTCAAATTATCGCTTCCTGGTTTATTGCTCCACTTCTTGCTGGCTGTCTTTCTTCCATTATTTTTCTCATCTCTAAATATGGTGTGTTGGAAATTAAGGATATTAAGAGATCCATCAAAAACGCTTTACTTTTAGTTCCTATTATGGTCTTTATCACATTTTCCATTTTGACTATGTTGATTGTCTGGAAAGGTTCACCAAACTTAAAGTTAAACGATTTATCTTCTGGTACTATTGCTGCTGCTATCTTAGGTGTTGGAAGTGTTTCATTCGTCCTTTACATGTTATTCTGTTATCCAGTTTTCCGTAGAAAAGTCCTTCACAACGATTGGACACTTAAATGGTATGATAGCTTTAGAGGTCCAATTTTCTGGTTCAAATCCATTGATGATATTCCAGAAATTCCAGCTGGTCATGAATTAACCATTGATTATTACAAGGGTAGAAGACACACTACTCCAACTAGCGTACCTGTAGATGACGAAGAAGCTACATCATCTTTAGATTCCAAGACCAGAGACCAACCTGCAGTTACTGTTGACAAGATTGAAACCCAAGAAGATGAATCTGAAAATCCAAGAGTTCAAAAGAAGGGTCAATCTACTAAGCAATTCTGGTGGACTTTACTCAAGCAACCAAAGCAATGGTCATACTTATTATGGTTGATCATCTCTCACGGTTGGACTCAAGACGTCATTAATAATCAAGTTGAAAATGCTGACATTCTTACTGGTGATATTAAGGGATTACATCTGAAATCTAAGTACTATGACAACAGAGTTGAATACCTTTACTCACTTTTACAAGCCATTACCGCTGCCACTATGTCCTTTGCCCATGGAGCTAATGATATTGCAAATGCTTCTGGACCATTATCTACTGTTTATCTTGTTTGGACTACTAATGAAGCCGCTAGTAAGGCTCCTGTTCCAATTTGGATTCTTTGCTACACTGCTGCTGCTTTAGTCATTGGTTGTTGGACTTACGGTTACAATATCATGGCCAATTTAGGTAACAAATTAATCTTGCAATCACCATCGAGAGGTTTCTCTATTGAACTTGGTGCTGCTGTTACCACTGTTATGGCTACTCAATTAGCTATCCCAATTTCAACCACTCAGAGTGCTGTTGGTGCAACTGTTTTTGTTGGTTTATGTAACAGAGATCTTAAGGCTGTCAACTGGAGAATGGTTATCTGGTGTTACTTAGGTTGGTTTGTTACCTTACCATGCGCTGGTCTCATTGCAGGTCTCATTAACGCTATCATCTTAAAGGCTCCAAGAGATGGTGGTGAATATGTTTTAAGTTAATATGGAGTCACAAAGTAAGTAAAATACAATAATTTCTAATAATAAAATGTTTAAGAAAGGTGTTAAATGGAGGGCTATTTATAGGGGCTCCAAATATATATAAAAGTTTGGAAAAATAATGTAAGCCATTTACCAAATCCTATTATCCAGACAGATTAAAAATCATCCTAACGGGTATATTCGTACTTATATTTTTACAGGGTTTTGTCTTGAGGAGAAACCTAGAGAGAGGAGTTTCTCTTTCGATGTGCAAATTTTTTTTGCAGCCTTAATTTAAACTGGCACTTCTATATCTCTACTTACTTTAGAATACTGAAGTATTGATGAATAAGACAAAGATCAATATAACCCTTACTTTTCTAAAACTGTTTCTCATGAGAAATCTACAGCAAGAGTGGATGCAAATCATTTTGTTTTCCCATAAATATGGAACCACTCGTCAGAAGTACTTAAAAAAAAAAAAAATAAAAAAAAAAATTAAAGAATCTAATTAAATTAACTACCAAACTACTCACCAAAATCCCCTTCAGTTTTTACATCTTTTCCACTTTAATGTTTCCAGTTTACTTGATATCATTGCCAATACATGGAAAGAGAGTAGGGGGTTCATTTTTTGTGTATTATGTGCAGTCCCTATACCTCCTCCATATAGTGCCTCGCCAATTCTGCTATAAACGAACACAACTCAGTATTTAATACTAACCACCAATTCATTGATTCAATTGGCAATTACTATCATGTCTTACGACGATAAATTTGACGCTTCGTTGAATCTTCTTAGAAGATTAAACCCGCAGAAGGTTTCTTCACACTTAAACGATATCTGTACTCTAGTACAGGATGAAGAACTTACTCAAGACTTACTTTCGTCTGTTGATGTCCCATTAAAGGCACGTATTTGTCCTGAATCTGGGAAGAGTTTCCTTTGTTGTGATTATAATAGAGATGGTGATCTGTATAGATCGCCGTGGCTGAATGAATATGTTCCAAGGGTTGTACTTGATTCCAATGATGAACCACCTCCATACCCTTCTCAATCAATTAGACAACTTGAGATCAAGGCCAACGAAAGTTTTGATATCTATCGTGATTTGTACTACGAAGGAAATGGTATCTCATCTGTTTACCTTTGGGATACCGCCGAAGATGATGATGAAGCCGCAGCTTTGGAATCATTTGCGGGTGTTGTTCTCCTTCAAAAAGAAACTGACGATAAATCCGGTAAATGGGATAGTATTCATGTTTTTGAGGTTATTCCAGAATCATCAAACAGTGCAATTTACAAGGTTACTTCTTCAGTTATACTTGACTTGTCAAAATCAACTTTGAACCTCTCTGGTAGTCTTACTAGACAACTTGAGCAATCGCTGGCGTTCGGCTCAGTCAATGTTGAAACTTCTCACTTGGTTAACTTGGGGACTCTTATCGAAAAGAGTGAATACAACTTACGTAATTTATTACAAGACGTTTACTTTGATAAATTAAAGGATATAGTTATGAAGGATTTGCGTGCAGATGTTGCTGCAACAAAGGATGAGCAAATTAAGCAATCGGAAGTCATCAAGGGCTTACAACAATTATAAACCCATTTCGAGTCAAATATTGTTTCGTTGGTTTTTTGATTGTATATTTTATAAAAGAAAAGAAATGAAAATGCATGTATAATAAATAAGCGCCTCGTATGTGCCATATGTAGCTTTAATTTCTCCCAAAATCCCCGTAAATATTTGAAATTTGATTGCAGTCCGTCCGTCACTATTTAACCTTTCTACCTTAATTACCCTTGTATGTATTCTGTCTTTTTTCTATCAAAGTTTCATTTTTCTTTAATTGGACATATTTATGTTCGTGATGGTTTATGTTAAAGAGTTGTGTCCGCTGTACTAACTGTAGTATCCTCTACTTGTTTATACACTTGTGGTGCATGTTCATAATTATCCAATGAAACGGTAGAGCCTGTATCTAGGTTGTACATCATACTTTCTGATTTGTCGTCTTCTGCAAGTGAAGATAACATATTGGTTTTAACTTCGCTTACAAATGACCAAAGTGACAGTGAAACGGTTTGAATCTTTTCTTCGTACAGTAGTCCTGCATCGGTTGGCTTACCTGTTAAAGGCGATGATGCAGCACTTATACCACTTGATGTTGAGTCTTCCGACCTTCTTGATTTATGATTTGTGTCTTTAACGCTGTCCTTTTCTCGCTCAGGAAGGTACTGCTGAGGTATTAAAGACTTTTCAAATTCATTCTGAAGCATAGTATCAAACTGTTGTATAAGGTCTAATGGCTTAGAAAGATTGCTCCAGAGTGAAGATTGTGGTCTTTCTTTTTTAGGTGGTACAGATTTAGCTGCTGGTTTAGATGGTGTTCGTATGGATGAACTTCGTTTAATTCCAACTCCGCCTTCAACTTTATCATCATCTTCTCCTTCTCCTTCTTCTTCTTCAATAGTTAACGTGGTTGTACCACCTATTGACAACGTTCTCCGCCTAGTTCTTGTCGACCTTACAGCAGCATCACGAGGTTCACTGGTATTGCTGGTTGAGTTGCTAAATGTGTTTGTCGATGTTCCTGACGTTGTTCCACCCATTTCTTTATATAGAGTCCTTTGAATTACTTCCCTTAACCGGTGTAATTCCTCCTCTTCCTTCTTTAATTTGCTCTGCAAATTCATAATTTGATCTTTTATCTCTACTGTTGCCATTTCTTTCAATGCAAGTAATCTCAATTGTTCATCGATTTCCATTGCCATTAGTTTATCCAGATCAGGTAATGGGATATCCCTTATTAAATCATCAGTCTCTGACCCGTGAGTCGCAGACAGTGAAGATCTTGAGTGACCCCTATTGAAATTATCCATACTTGGGTTGTGGGTAAATGGGAGAGCATTATAAGTCTTGGGTGAGGCAGGTGAAACAGCGTTTAAACTTATCCCTCGATTTCTTTGTCCTTTCATTGGAGTTATTATTGAAGGAGGCATTGAAGATGTTGATGATGTTGATGAACTTGCTGAGTGCGAAATCACCGGGATTGCATTCAGCTTCACCGGGGAAGGAGTTGAATCTACTTTATGATTCATCAGCAAGCAATCGATAATATACGGTTGGTGAATCGTAAAACATGGAGTAAAATAAGCGGATGTTGATAACAAAAGAAGTAGACAGGAAGTCAGAACATTTCATTATATGCAGGGAATGTAAATGAGGTCCATCTTAGAGTAATATCTAGCAAGTGAAAGGTATATGTATCTAGGAACCTTACCACGGAGCTACATATAATCCAACTCTACTATCTTGGTATAGGAGAATATTTAGAGTAAAATTTTTGTCTGGGTTTGCAACGACAAGAATGTTTGCAAAGATGTTTAAGATACTACTTGCTCGTGTGACGCGTGTTTCCGCTGGATATTCACACAATAGCAAGATCAATTGTTCTTTATGGAAGAACTATTGATCTACATGATACACAACCTAGTATATTGTACTATGTGTATAAATTAATTCAAATCCGTCTTTCAAAGAAGGACTATTTTCAAGGTAAATGCATGATGCATCATATCCAGAGTGGGAAAAACAACATTAAGGGCTCCTTTAGTCGCCATCTAGCTGAAATCAATTAAATTCACTGGCTGGTACACTGGTGGAGAGGTACCCAAATGTGAACCAAATTATGTTACTTCATTTTGAATGCATAGTTCCTAGAGTGGTTGCTTTTCTTTTGGCTGCAAATTTCCTGGTGCAACTGACGTGCATATATATGCACCCTGTCATCTTTACGAACCGCATAAGGTTTGCAACCAACAAGACCCGTACAAAGGCAATCTAAACATCTACTTTCATTTATCTTCATTATAAATAATAAATCATTACTTTGGTTATTTATAAAAATTAAACCTTACGTTGCGATCCCTACTACGCAACACCGTTGTCTTAGTCAACCTGGTCTGTTAGAGGGGCGGAAGGAACTATATAACCCCGCGCTCCACCACTTTTTGAGAAAAGGATAAAGTTTAGATTATTATTTTTTGAAGAATACTATATACTTCACTTCTTCCCTTTTCATCATTTATTGCCTCTTTACTGCTAGTATATTATGAGCGAGGTTAAATCGGTTGCTCTCAAGTTTGTTGGAATTGCTGCTGCCTTTCATGCATTAAAGTCAAGAAGACCCTTAGCTTGGTCGGCGTTTTTAACTCTCCACCCGTTAATTAAAAATCTCTTGAGACAGATTTCCTCCGGCCATTCTGCTACATTATCAAACATAGTCAGCTCTGTCCTTCTCTTCGTTGCTTCTAAGGACAGCGTTTTGCCAAAGGATTATGTATCCTTGTATGTTTGGTTAGGTTACTTGTTAATTATTGCTAAGCAGAAAATTGCCCAAATCAATGAAAATGATTCTAAGCTATCTAACAAGGACTCACAAAGTCTTGTATCTAAGGTAGTCCAAAAGTATGAATCATTGCAAATTACCTCAGCAACTTTCTCCAAAGTTGCTTTCCTGGCAATATTTGCTCAGTTACTTTCTCACTATCTTGCCAATCCAAAGAGTTTAAATAATGTCTATTTCAATGACACGGTAAGAAACAGATTCTTCAACCCGGTTTGGATCAATTATGCCGCTAGGGGTTCAACCCACCACTTAGACTGGAAGAAAGTTCTTGCTACTTACGCCAAGACGAATGCCTTGCTCATTGCTATCTTTGGTGCCGTTTCCTTCAAACTGTTTAAAGAAAAATGGGACCAAAAGAAATACGGCGTATATCTTAGCGTTACCGAAAGATTCACCTACAAGCAAATTTTAACCAACTGGTGGAATTACTCATCTTCCAAGGGAAATTCAATTGCTAATTTAATTGTTGTGCCAAACTTGATTTCAATAATTTTACTCTCTTTGACATCTTCACCAGGTTCCATTAGGTCCGCTAGTAAATTCTCAGTTGCTTATAATAAGTTAATTGGTTTTATTCTGGCTATAATTGCTGTTTCAATTAATCGTGATATTGATCCAAAAATCTTCGGTGCAATTAACTTATACTTATTCAGATTAATCTTACTTTCAAAATGGAGAATTTTAAAAACTCAAAGATTAGCTTTACCAAATTGGAATACTATAGAAACATTGGTCATGAGTTTTGGAGTTTTTCAAATTATGAAATTAAAGGACAAAGGTATAAATGATTCAATTGTTAATTTAATTGGAAAAATAATGTAAATTTTGAACTATATAATGAATATGAGCTTGTTTAATTAATTTTTGTAGAGAGTCTTACTATCTTAGTGGATTTTATTTGCAGGTTCAAGTTAAACTCTTCCGCCAGAGAGGGCAATCGTATCGGAAATTGTTTCTTCGGAAATATCACAACTTCTTAAAGTTCGATGGTAACAATGGTTACAGAGAAATTCTCTAAAAACTTTAAATCTTCAATTCCTTTTTTTACTACAATCTATTTTCTTATTCGTTTAATATCTTATATTTTATTTTAATCGGTCTAACTTTTAATCTCTAGTATCCACCGGCACCTGGAGCTTTTTCATTACCCTTTAACTTGGTCAATAAGCCCTTAAATCTTGACTTATCACCAGAATCACCAACTTCACCAACTTCACCAACTAATTCATTAACTCTATCCCATAAGGTACCTCTTTTCAAGAAACCATCCCTCTTAGCTAAAAATTCTTCCTGTTCCTTTAAGACTTCCTTTGAATGTTGTTCCTTCTTGGAATTATAGTTGTCATAAAAATCATCAATTGTTTGTTGTGCCTTAGTAATAATTTCTTCCTTCTTCTTTCCGTTAACCTTTTCTCTTTCATTAATTTCTAAATCACGACGTTCTTTCCATTCTTCAATGTGCTTTGAAGTTCCACTTGTAGAAGCAGATGCTGTTGTGCTATTTCCAAATCCTTCAAATTCTTCTTCTTCTTCTTGAGCAACTTGTTCGGATTCGGTTGCCTTTCCATCAACTTCTGGATATTGTTCCTTGAAATCGTGAATTTCTTCATCTTCATCTTCAGCTAAAACAGTCTTGTCTTCTGCAGTTTGGAATTCATTTCCTAATAATTCTTGTTCACGAGCAAGGAAATCAGCAGAATCATGTTCGTCAGCACCAGAAAATTCTTGATTGTCTATGTTATCTAAAGCAGGGAATTTATCAGCCATTTTTTTCTTGTTATATTTATATTTATTTCACCTTCGTCTGGTTAATTAATTGATTGAATTATATATTTATTGACGTTGTTTAAACTTCTCGATTTGAAAAGTGACTTGTTATCATTATTGGGAGACTTTGTGTAACCTTTGATCTGACCCTCTCAAGTCGTGCCCATTCAAGCAAAAGGGGGCAACCAGTTAGCGGTTTTAGCAGTGCGCGCGCGGGGGGTACTACTGGAAATTTGCACCCATTTGTTCAGGCTAGGTAAAGACAAAAATTATGTTAATGGTTTTAACTCAAATTCTAAGTAATACCTTTTTTTTATAACTTAATTTGTATACTAAAGATCTCTATCTTTGTCTTTCTTGGTCCCGGGCAGATATAGATTTAAATATATGTATATGTCTTACTTGGGTACCGGTCATAGCGGCAGAAACTGTTTAGAAGAAGAATATACTAAAGTCTCTACGATGTTTTTCTATCTTGTAGAAGGAGTTGATTTTACCATACTTCTATTGACTGTTATTTTCAACCCTCGATTCTAATTTTAACTGCTGGAAGTGAAGCTCTACTGGCTCCATTTCTTCCTTCACAATTTAATAATTTACTATACAGTGTGCAATATCTCTACAGAAATATGTATAGCTGAGTCAAAATCTAGACACTCAACTGAAATTAACCAAAATACAGCGCTATCACGAGATATACACTCAAAAATACCCCACATTGTAGAACTATGCTTTTCTTCTGTTGGTTTCTTGCTTTTTCCAAGTTTCGAGCCCAATGCTTATTCGGATGATGTTTCAATCAATCCTGCGGCATTATTTTCTATATTGCGCAGCATCGAAAACTCTTTTCCTTGTTCCGAGCCATTAAGAAAGAAAAAACGGCTGCAAAATAGCAGCATTCCTTTACTCATCTCATTTTCAAGGCGGTAATTACGGAGCACTGGTTATCAAACTGAATACCCGAGAATTGAGTTATTAACTTTCTAATTGTACTATGAATGCTATAAATATGCCTACCTTCCCACCTCTTTCAGTATCTCCCGTACTATTCTCACTAAGCAAATCAGCAACTCTAATAGTTACTTACTAGCAAAAACAATTAAATTCAATCAAATTCAAACTTCAATTTTTTATCATGGCCAACGGAAAAGTTTTACTCGTTTTATACAAAGGTGGTGAATCTGCTTTACAAGAACCAAAGTTAAAGGGTTGTTTAGAAAACGAATTAGGTATTCGTAAGTTCGTTGAAGATCACGGTTACGAATTAGTCACCACTGACAACAAGGACCCAGTTGGTTCTTCTGAGGTTGATGAACACTTAAAGGATGTTGAAATCATTATCACTACTCCATTTTTCCCAGCTTACATTACCAGGGAAAGAATTGCCAAAGCTCCAAAGTTAAAGCTCTGTATCACAGCAGGTGTTGGTTCTGATCACGTTGACTTGGACGCTGCTAACGAAAGAGGTATCGCAGTTATTGAAGTCACTGGATCTAATGTTCAATCTGTTGCTGAGCACGTCATCATGACTATGTTGGTCTTGGTTAGAAACTTTGTTGCCGCTCACGAACAAGCTATGGATGGTGGCTGGGACATTGCTGCCATTGCCAAGGACTCTTACGATTTAGAAGGTAAGGTTATTTCCACTATTGGTTGTGGTAGAATTGGTTACAGAGTTTTAGAAAGATTAGTTGCTTTCAACCCAAAGAAACTTTTATACTACGACTACCAAGCTTTACCTCAAGATGCTATTGACAGATTGAACCAAGCCTCCAAATTATTCAACGGTGTTGACAACATTGTTGAAAGAGTTGATACTATAGAAGAAATGGTTGCTCAATCTGATGTTGTCAATGTTTCTTGTCCATTACATGAACAATCCAAGGGTATGATTAACAAGGAATTATTATCTCACTTCAAGACTGGCGCTTGGTTAGTCAACACTGCTAGAGGTGCACTTTGTGTTCCTGAAGATGTTGCTGAAGCTGTTGAATCTGGTAAATTGAGAGGTTACGGTGGTGATGTCTGGTACCCACAACCAGCTCCAGCTGATCACCCATGGAGAACTTTCAGAAACAAGTACGGTGCTGGTAACGCCATGACCCCTCATGTTTCCGGTACTTCATTAGATGCCCAAGAAAGGTACGCTAAGGGTACTGAAAACATCTTAGCTGAATACTTCTCAGGTAAGCAAGACTACAGACCTCAAGATGTTATTTGTATCGATGGTCACTACGCCACTAAGTCATATGGTGAAAGAAAGTAAATAAGTAAATATATTTTTTTATGAATACATTGTTTCTATTTTTATTAACTTGCAGAATTTAATCAAATGTTTGGTCGGTCCACCATAATAATCAATGATCTTTTATTGTTATATTTCTACTAAAGCATCTTTACTACATTTTGTTTAGTTTCTATATATATATTATTCTGTTTATACTGGTGAAATGACGTATTTATTCGATTTCATACAATCTAACTGATGAATCTGAACTACCAACTGCTAATCTTAATTTTTCACCCGATTTCTTTCCCCATGCTAACTTCGATACTCTACCTGCTGGTGTGATATCAAGTTCAAATTCACAATATTGACTTATAGAACTTGCTGTTAAATCAACCTTGAATACCTGGATACCTTCTTCCATCCCTACGGCAATATCATATCCATTACTTTCTTCATAACTTGAAACTGAACTGACTGGTTGTTGAAATTTTTCTGTGGCTAACAACTTAAATCCAGTTATTTCCCCAACTTCTTGATTTAAAGTCCATAATTTTATCAGCTTATCTCTTGAACCGGTTATAAAGTGATTATTACCCAACCAAGTAATATCCCAAACAATTCTATTGTGAACTTGGTTTATTTCAATCAATTTGAACCCTGCGTTGACGTCCCATAAACTGACTTGTCTATCTCTTGAAACTGCAACAAGATACTTTCCGTCTGGCGAAAATTCCATACTTGTTACTGTAAGGTTGTGACCTTCAAGTACATGAATCATTTGATAGTCATTAGTATCGAAAACACGAATTAGAGCATGTCTGGCAGAATTTGATCTACATGCGGATGCAATAAATCCATCAGTGGTAGCGCAACATGTAAGTTCGTAACCGTGACCATAAAGCTTTTCTATTTCCGGGAAAAGTGTAGTTCTTTGAAGTTGATCTTCAAGTGGTAAAGAATATTCTACGGAAACCTCTGATTCTTCAACCTTTTCTGCTTCTGGTTCTTCTTCTTCTTCTTCGTCCTGTTCTCCAATGACACCTTCTTTAACCGTTGCGTCATTATCGGCTTTGTTTGAAAGACCTAATACTGGTAAACTGGCAGTGACTGGAAGACTATTTACTTCCAATTCAGAGATATGTGCACCATTTTCAATAAGTAAATCAGCAGTATCCTTGGTCATTTCGAAAACTCTCAATACTTTTTCGTCTCCTCCAGAAACAAATTTTGTATCATTAATATTATCAATACAAATCATATCATACCCGTGAATTTGTGGTCTTGCTAATTCTCTCCAGCCTTGTTCCTTTGAAGATGAGAATAATCTTGTGGTTTGATCTAATGAAGTAGCAAAAAAATATTCACCAGTTTGCGACCAAACCAAATCAGTAACTTCCTTATTTGGACCAGTTATACCTAATATAGAATTCCAGGTGGAGGAATCAATTGACTTTTCATATATTCTGAAGGATCCAGTCTTACCATTTGCAAGAATGTATTCCTTATCACCTCTATGAATCCAAAGACAAGACCAAAATCCACCAGATGAACCAGTTGCAGTTGAGGCACCTTTGATTGACATTTCACCTAATCTTGAGACACTAACCCAAATTCCAGATATTGGATCCATTTCCCAAATCATTAACCCAGTATCAGCTGAAGACGATAATAATTGTAAAGTGGAACTAGCTGTATTCCATTGTAAGCCGGTAACCCAATCATCGTGGCCCATTATAAGCGCTTCAAAGAAAACCTCAGCTGTCTTTTTATCTAATTGAAGCTTTTCTTTTCTATTGGCTAAAAGGATCAACTTACTTGTGTCTTCCTTGGTTTCGGTACGAATTCTCCATAAACGGATGTATCTATCTTGAGAACCGGATGCAAGGATCCAGCCATCACCTTCTTGAGTCCAAGCCAAAGTCTTAATCCAATCTTCGTGACCCTTAAGGATTACTGGCTTAGATGTAGATGTAGATGTAGATGTAGATGAGGTTGTGTTGTAAATGTATACATCCATTGATGTACCACCTACTGCAATGACGTACTCACCGAAAACCTCTTGTAAGGCAAGACAAGTTGGATAAAATCCAGTTTTAACTTGAAATGACTTAGAAACTGTCCATTTGTTATCTACTTCTCTCCATATTACTACATTACCATCAACACCACCTGTTGCAAAAATACCTGGAGCAGTGGCTAATGCTGTTACACTACCTTCATGTTCAGATAAGGTTTGGAATTTATGGAAAGTCTTACCATCTTCGTTTGCTTTCCAGACAACAACAAGACCGTCTTCGGAACTACTTACTAAAAATTTGCTACCTGGGATAAATTTCACTCCAGTAACTTCCCCTGAATGTAACTTTAAAGTTGAGTAAACACCTTTTGAATTAAATGGGTTCCAAAGTGCAACCGTTGTGGATGCACCAAAAGCAGTAATGCCAAATTCTGAACTAAAATCCAGAGAATTTGCTTGCTTATTAGCACCAATAAAGATAGCTTCTTGTGTGACCGACATAGTCCACTATATTGTCTCGTATAAGGTAAAGTTTTATGTTGTAGCTGTGCTGCTTAAGCTTTGTATCAATAGAAATTTTTGCGATGGGATTGACATTAAGATGTGTAGCTATATGCAGGTTGTTCAATCAAAGAGGTTTAGCTGGTGGTAAAGAGATTTATAAACAGTCTACAGTTTTGCATTAGATAAAATAAAGTAAAATATACTTAGTTTATTTATAAAAAGGGGGGAGTTAGTAGGTGTACTACCTTGGCTCAATATATTGATCGGGGTTGTTTGTTAGTAGTTTGGAACAAGGCTCGAACAATTACTGGTATTTTTCAGTTGGTGTGAGCCGTTTGGCTCGGACCGCGAACCAGAATTATTCGAGAAACAGAATACATATTTCACTGTACATATATATTGACTTCTGTAGTATATACTTCTCCCAATTTACATTATTGATCTTAAGACTAAGCATGGTATCTGCGTAAGTATTACCGATATCCCAAATATACTGTTTACCAGTCACCAGTAGGTGCCATTATGGCGTATTGCCTTGCGTCTTCATGGGGTCGGTGTCGGGGTAGATAGCGACTCTTTTGAGCTTGACTAACAATCTAGTGTCCTTCTTGTTGATGCATCTCCAGATACGATACTTCAATTCCATGACCAGCTTTCTAATGAATTACCCACATTAAAAGGTAAGTGGAATTTTTCATTTAAAGTGTTTCGTTCCAATCCTTTCTCGTTTAATAATAACAAATCTGAATCCAAGTTTCTTCATACATTGTCATTTTCGTACCTCCCTGAGACGTGTCTTACTTTGGTGAACAAAAACTCAAGTGGTATATTTACCAATGTTATACAGGAGTCATCCTCATCTTTCACGTCATCTTCGAATGCGTTTGGTATTGGTAGCTACCCGGAGGATCACCTTCATAAGGGTGCTACTTCAGGATTTAATGACCCATTTGATATTCTAGTTAACACTAAGTTGCAAAGTCTTTGGTTACCGAGACAGAACATAAAGGGAGATGGTGGGCAAATATATGAATTGGAGAATGGCTCATTGATTATTCGTACTTCTAATGTTTTCCTTCATGGGATGTTTAAAGGTTTATTAATTCAAATTGAAACTAGGGAAGGTTCGGTTGATGAACTTGAAAAAATCTTACAAAAGTATAACATACCAGCTGGTAATCTTTGTAAAGACGTTTTAGATAGTAAAAATTTAGATCAATTTGGTGATCTCACTTTACAGTATGCCGAAATATTAAATTTCTAATCCTCCGTTAAGTGGCAAGCTGGTATTAGTAGTATTGTATTTGGAAGATAACTATATTCTCTTACTTACCAAAAGAAAGATAATCCATGCATATAGCAATTCAAAATAAGATTCGATATACTCCTCGGGTAGGGGAAGTTAAACCATATTACTCTTGGACAGCAACACAATGCACCCTCTAGTAAGGTAAGGTAGTATATTATTAGTGCTTGCCTTTCTGAAAACCAAAAATGCTTTTTCAAAGAATCGATGCCATTACATAGAGGAATTACCCTCTGTAGATCTACATTTCATTAAGAATGTACATGTAATATATATATATAAATATAAATATATATTTAAGATGCTAATACTGAGTGTGCAAATGGACTCAATCTATTTTCTCTGCTTCCTTCTCTATCCTAGTTAAAGTATGCACCAACCATTTTTTTTGCAACGTTAAAACCAAAACAAATGGTTAAGAACCAACCAAGAACTAATGCCGGTAAGACACCAGCTAATATTATCAATTGGAGTTGCTTTGCACCCTTACCACCGCTAACAAATGGCAATGAACTAAATCCATAAAACGTTATTACGAAATAATAACCAATGGCACCAAAATACAATGAATTACCTAAAACTAATGAAAAAACTGATTTTCTAATGTTTAAAATTGGCAAGAGGAAAAATTGTAATAAATACAAAACACCCCAGATAACTACAAATGCATTACAGTGGGTTTCAAAACAAAATCCCCACTCTATGTAGTTCACCTTATAATGATTTGAAGAGTCACCGGAAATTATTCCAAATGATCCATTAAAGATCTTGTTTGTAAGTAGCCAAGAAATTGTAGATACAATTGCACCGAATAAGTAAAAATCAATTAGAACCATGTAAAGGATTAATTTGAAAATATCTATTATTCTTGGTGAGTATGCTAAACCCCATGCTATGGCCAGAACGGATAAGAAACCAGTAAGCAAAATAAGGAACGAAGGATC
This sequence comes from Dujonia santamariae, assembly GCA_030578175.1. Taxonomy (NCBI): domain Eukaryota; kingdom Fungi; phylum Ascomycota; class Pichiomycetes; order Serinales; family Debaryomycetaceae; genus Dujonia; species Dujonia santamariae. Next base: position 70,584 of record JANIVZ010000058.1, read on the forward strand.
GTCTCTAGTATATGAAGCTCTACCTTGTAATTTGTAGTAGTGGGATCGGAACATCTTTTTAGGATTTGCAATGATGTTAACAATCTCCCATATGGCAGTTTCAAAGTCAAGAGAGTTCGGGCGTAAAATTCTTCTGAAATACCTCTGAAGTTTCCTTATGTTAGATTTGTTGGAAGTATTCGAGTTCACAGCAGTGAATGCTGAATTGGAAGTACCGGTATTACCAGATGAAGATCCAACCTGCAGTTTCGGGAGTAGGTCCAGATTTGAGTATGGCAACGACGATCTATTCATATTGGAAACACGACTATCGGTCAATTGATACTATTTAATTGGTATATAGTCCACGGACTTTCAAAAACGCTACTGTCTTTGTTACCGTCACTGCTACTGCTAGGTGTTTTATTTGTTTTTCCCTTCTCCAATGGAGGGCAAACTGTAGTACTAAAACAGTGTATGCAGGAACTTACAATATGGATTGATTCATTACATAAAAGTCTCATTAATTAAAAATACATGTCTATAAATTACCCGTTAAGAAAGTTTGGTCTATGAAGGTGGATGAGGTGAGTTCATTCAAATAAAGTTGGTTTGAAGTTATGAAGTATTAAGTGTTAAGCGGTTTGGCTATTTTTTTCTTTTTTAGCTGCAAAAATCGAACTAATTCTTATAAGAACATTGCAATCTGTAGGAATGAATACATTTTAAGTCATCCTTAAGTAATGGTATTACCAGTCAGCTGCCTTAATGCAACGGCACAACATCTACGAAGAAAAATAACATACGCTGTGTAATATCATGGGTCATTTAGCTTGATGCTCAGAGCCATTTCTGATAAACTCCCATGACTGTTCAGTAATTCATCATTGACATTAGCATTGACTTCTATCGAAAGTCTCAGACGTGATTTTATACTCTTATTGTCCATACTGGATGCCAGTATTTGACTCGATGATTTTGTTATTGGTGATGGGTTTGTACGAAACATTTGCATCTCATTATTCCACAAGTCTTGTAAATAACTGTCTTTATTTTCTTTTGTTACCAAGTTACTGCTAGTAGTACTGCTCTCCCATTTCCTTTCTCCGCTGATAAATCCCATTACCCCCATTTTATTCACACTGTTAAATCGTAACCTTAGTAAAGTGTACTGGGAGGTAAGAGTCTCGTTTTGAATTTTCATATTGTAGTCCAAAGAGTTCCCAAGTGTTTCTGGTTGGTACTCCTGAAGCTCTTTATAATCTAAAATCTTTTGCTGTACCCTACTCGAGGTCAAGTTGTTTGCATTATTGTATTTTTGTACAAAGTTATCTTGAAAATTCTGTATTTCTTCCAATGCATCACGAATCAATAGCTCGTCGGGAACTGGAGTTGTTGTTTGAGTTTCAGTACCGGTACTATTGCGAGTGTTACGATTATCCACTGGTGGAATCCACATATAATTTTCATCCTCTGAATCGTCCAGCTCGCTTTGATATGCAGCCATTTTTTCTTCAAACACAGTCATCGGTACTAACGAATGCATACTATTATGGGCTGCCATACTTGACATCGTAGTAGTGGAAGGATCAGAATGCTTGAACGATCGCCTCTGCATAACAGTGCTATTGCTGCTATGAACACTGCTGTAGCTACTCTGACGGCTTAACTCCTCTGTCTTTTTCAAATCACTGTTCCATTTCTTTAGCTGTGACACCATCGGTATATTCTTATTCCTCTGTACCACACCATCGTGTTGGAGTTGGTGCTGGTGCACAGCACTAGCAGAAATGGATCTCGTAAGAATGTTTCTTGTTGCCTGGGTCCCATAGTTATGGGAAATCGCAGATTGAATTAACGGTTGCTCGTGATGAACAGTTGACGAACTGCCGTGTGATGGTGATGAATGCTTGTGATTGTGATGTACCCCAGAACTTGAACTTCTCCCCCTCTCAGTGCTCTCAGCTCTTTTCAAAGATCGACTACGTTGCATGAAGGCTTACTACAAAAAATATTAACATGAGAAGAATGTTACAACAAGAATTCAAAAAAAAGCGTTCACTTATATCGTTGTCCATTTCTGGCTTCTCTTATCAACGTTTCCCCTAAAAAATAATATATCAAAAAGTTTAAAAGACACCTGCGCGATAAGGCAAAACCTATATTTTTTGGCTCGTATATGCTGATGTTTATAAAGATGTGGGACAGATCTAGTATGCGACTACCCCCGATTGGTTACTTCTACAAGCTTTTATAAATTTGTATTCTATCATATACCTAAACCTGTTATATACTAACCCTAATTAAAATAAAATGTTTGACTATTCCTTATCTCTCAATCATTGCGGCACTGATTTTTTTTTGTGTCGTGCACCTCCCACTTGCTGCAACTTTACAAAAATAAAAATAAAAATAAAAAATCAATCAATCAAAAACTAAAATGGTTGCAAAAAAATAATAATAATAATTTTTTATTCTTCTGGCTTTTCCAATTTCAATAAATCCAGATTAAGTCCACTGAATGCACATTCGATTAATTTCTCTTGACGTTGTGCAACCAAATTACTCAAGTTAATAATTTCTTGCTTATGTTTAAGAATTAACTTACTACTATTTTCCTCATTTTTCCTATCAATAATTACTTCAAAAATATGAGACAAATCTTCAACAGTTTTATTTAAGTAATCTTGCATTTGCTCAAATATTTCTGCAAAATTTGATTGTGATAAGTAAAATGCAAATGCATATGTCCATTTAAGAGTTTTACGACCATTGGTTAACTGCCTCACTGCATCATTTAAAAATTGAACATCAATCCACGAAAGGTAACTCTTATTATTACTATTATTATTATTATTATTATTATTATTGTTGTTGTTATTATTTTTGTTTCTTCCTTCTATATTACGCAAACGCAGTTCTTCTTCCATATATTTCTTCATTCTTCTATTCACCTTTCTTAATGTTTTCCTATCTCCTTGCATCGATGTTTCATGAATTGAAAATCTCTTGAAAAAGAAGAGATATCTCTTTAATGTTAATCTCTTCAGGTATTGAAATTTCTTAACTGCCGTAACCTGTTGTGGGTCATACCTATTACAATTGTAAAATTGTTGACCGTGACTTTCCCACGTTTGCATACAAATCCAACAAAATTCAAAATGACACTTTTTGCATGTCATGTGGTTACATCCTCCACTCTTTTCAATTATTGTATCACATTTTGGACATGATTGAGTGTTTGCTTGAATCCAATTAGCAGTCTCTGAATCATCATTACATTTTCTGATCCACATTTTCACAACCCAACATGGACATGGTAAATGGTTCTCATACAGGCATTCAAAACAAAATTCGTGGGAGTCAGGGCAATGTACAATTGGTACATTATTCAAGTTCAATAACTGTTTCTGGTCATTCATATTAATTTTTGGTAAGTCTGAAATCAATTCAACAAGATGTTTACAATCAGGTGCCGGGCACCATCTGAAAATTTTTCTAGAATTTGACAGCTCTATTTGTATTCTTGCTGCATATCTCAATAAATCTGCCTTTGTATAAGAGAATGAAAAATCAAATGAAACTGCCAGTACCTGTTTACGGCTATTACTATCTTTTAGAGCCCTCTCTTCTTCTTCTTCGTCTTCTTCATCCTCATCATCGTAATTGTCATCAAAATCATCTTCATCATCGCGAAGTGTTTTCTCTTTGTCTTCCTTCGCCTTATCCCCTTCTCTCTGATTTATAAATCTTTGTACATCTTTATGTGGAATTGATAACTTACACTCAGGACATGTAATTAATTTTCCCGTGTGTACCGCATCTAATATGTACCGAGAATAACAAGTAGTACAATACATATGGTTGCAAGTCAATGAATAAGTTTCGCTTTGAATATCATCGTCACAACAGCATATCGGACAAAGAAAATTCTTAACCATAGCAAACTTATTGTTCTTCCTTTGCTTATCCAATTGGGGTAATCCACAACTTTCAAATAATTTACCAGGATCATCATAGTACGAATTGATCACATTATCTTCTTGCCAATTTTTACTATGTAGCATTATAAGGAGATCATCAAAATCAACGTGAGGCAATTTCATTTGTTGTAGTCGTTGGCACTTGCTTATAAAGTGTACTGTTATATATTCTTCAATTGACCATGATTTGTATTGTGCAGTTAATTGTTGTGTTCCGGAAATACCATTTACATCAGTAAGTCCGTTTGATTTTGTATTATTCTTAGAAGTTGTACTATTGGTACTTATCAATGTATTGCTCGATCTATTCGTTGCCTCGTTTATTATTTTGACTGATTTGGATACTTCATCACCTTCATCGTATTCTTCTTCATCATCTTCATCGGAATAGATTTCCGGAAAGGAATCATCGTCATCGTACTCAAACTCTAATTCGTCTTCTATTTCACCTTCAGATATATAAGGCTCTAGTTCTGGTGACATTGTAGTATTATGGGCAAGCTATCACTTGTAATTATAACGATGGCAAAGAATTGAATCAGAGGAATTATTATATGGTGTAGTCGTTCTCGCATACCAATTTGATGTTTTTTGTGTGCAGGCGTATACCATTTTGGCATGTTTGTCCATACAATATAGTCATTCTACATTCACGTAGCTGAGTTGAAAAGAGTTTACTGTATATATATTATATTTATTAAGTATCTTATTCGTTATCCTCATTACAGCTTTCTCCAATTCTACTCCAATCTTCAGAAGTAAATGTGCAGCCTCTTGCTAAAATTTCCTTTTCTTGTCTCAAGATATTGAATATAATCCTCTTCTGCTTGGAAATTGATTTATCCTTTAAAAGCTTTTCGTAATCATCAGTGGTCAATCCATCCTTGTATCTATTCAATCTATTTCTGCACCATGCATTCAAAATTTTAAAAACTTGTTCGTGCTCTTTTTTCACTCTTGGGTGTGAGATTGGAATACCGTTTGGTAAAAGTAACGATAAAATCCTACGACAAAGCTTTGGTTCACTTTGGCAATGAAGGAATTTGGCCTGAAACAAATTAAATGGCATGAGAACAAGCCTAAGAAGAGCGTAAGTTTGAGGAGTTGGTGAACCGTCAAACAAAATTTTTGGTGATAACTCCCAAGAGAGTGGTTCATCATTGTCTTCCTCTTCATCATCATCTTCGTCATCATCGCAGCAACTTCCGCTTTCTTCGTGTACGTGATCTTGTAATCCAATTCTCAATAAGTCATTCACTAATTCGAACCCCATTTCTTCGTACCATTGAAGTTTAATATCGAGTTGAATTCCCTTTTGACCAGTAATTTTCTTGAAATGACCAAACATTTGAACAGTAAGCATACAACTATCATTGACATTGTCATCTTCAACAAATCCATATCTTTGAAGAAGATAAGGATTTGATAATTCACCGTAAGAATTGAAAATCTCTTCACCAAAGTTTGGATTGAGTAAGATTATGTCACAGCATTGATCTGTAGCAAGTTGTTTACCTAGGTCATCTTCATTTGGATTAATATCTTCGTCATCAGAAAGTTCAAGGGGTGATTCAGACTGGTCTTCTGTTCCTTCCTCTTGTTCATCGTCTTCACTTTCTCCTTCTTCTTCTTCTTCCTCGACCTCTTCTTCATTTTCTTCGTCTGCTTCGGCTTCTAATTCTAATTCCATCTGTTTGATATATTCTTCAGTAATTTCTTCCAATTCTTCAACTTCTTCAATATCTGCTTCTGCTTCTTCTTGCCCTTCATCTTCTTCTACTTCTTCGGTATCAGATGGTTCTAACATTGACTCATCAAATTCATCATCCGAACTCACTAATTCACTTTCCAGTGCCATATTTGCATCAGTTTCTTCTTCTTCTACTTCCCCTACTTCACTTTCATGTACATCTTCTTCATCTTCTACTTCTTCATCATTATCGTTTTCGTCATCATCGTCTTCATCTTCTTCTTCTTCCTCATCTTCCTGTCTCAAAATTTCTTCTAATTCATCTTCATCTAACTCATCATCTTCATCTTCATCTTCATCATCTTCTTCATCATGATCACAATCCTTCTCGCCACATTCTTGACAAATATCTTCATCTCTAACAAACTCAACATCACCAATTCCATGATTGAAAAGGTCAGCACCTGGCACCATTGAAAGTCCGTGATATTCATCAATTGAGAAGCTTCTGGAGAGTACAGTTTGTAATATCTTCCCAAATTCTACCAATTTTTCCCTATTTTCAATTTCTAAATCGTCACATTGTAAAACTTTAGGAATTTGTAAATATTTTTCGTTGTACTTTGCAAATCGTATGCATTCCTTATGTAATTCAACTATTTCTCCAACATCTAACATATGAAGTAAATCACATTCTGAATTCGTTAATAATTTCTTGTCTTCTTCGTCCCATAAGCATAAAGGTGTCAATGAATTTTCAAAATCAATACTTTGTAAATAGTCGAACCAAGGAGATTTTTCACCTAATGATTTTTCATATATGACACTAAGAACTAAACTATGTACATCCAATCTTAAATCGATAGGTTGCTGTTCTTCATCTTCTTCATCAATCGGGTAATCTTCTAAAAGATTGACTATGCAAGAATTCTTAGTAGAAAGAACATTTTCCTTTGGGATTCTAAGTAATAATCTATCATCTTCTTCATCTTCATTTAATTGACGAAGAAATACTCCGAATCCATCACTTTGTGATGACTTTTTAATTTCTAAAAGATCGGCATTCCAAAAGGAATTTAAATGAAGCCAATTCTCAAGACTAGGGATTTTATCCTTTAATGTTAATGACATTTCTTTGATTCTTCTTCTTCTTCCTCCATTTAATTAAACCAATGTATACGTATTCAACGTATATACATTTGATAGATCCGAATCTCATCTCGTTCGACTGCATACAGGAGAATGATTGCATGTATAGGCTGCAAAACAATAACAAACATTAAGTGACGAAGAACTGATGTAAATAAACTACATACACATGCCTTACATCCGAAAATTAGACTTGGTCCTCTATATGGTAATCAACCTCTTTTTTCAGTTCACTTACCGTAGTAAGGGCTTTTGGCAGAACATGAATAAGTCTAATGAGGCTAACTCACTTCAAGGCCACTGGTAGCACATTTCCATCAAAATGTAAATCATTGAACTAAATACCTCCTTCGAATTAATTATCTTTCTCTTGAGAATAAAGTTATCTCTTTTAATCAAACCGAAAGTCGTAATAAATCAATTGGCTTCCAATGAAACCTTCTTCTTCTTCTTCTACTTCTTCCTCTATCAGGGCTAGACTTATATGCACGTAATTCACTTAGCCCTAGCATAATAATATGGAATGTACATAATAATATTTTTGGTTCTTGCACTAACCCTAACCTTTGCTCAATGCCTTGCTTAAAATTTTTCAAATTACCCGGACACGCGAAAAGTTGTATAAATACTAGACTTTCCCCTATGCTCCCTTATTCAAACGGTATCATCAGTAGTGGTTATACTATCTCTTAATAGATATATAACTTGTACTTTTAGTACAACTACATAGAGACCTTAGCGTGATCTTAAGTACAACACATTAGTGAGTGTGAACTGGGTCTCGTGTCAGCTAAGTGCTTTTTGACCTTTTTAACAGATTGGCCACAATTAACACTTCGTTTCCGGTCTTTTAGATTTATTTGCATTTATGTTTTTTTAAGTTCTGCGAGCATTCGTTAGATTTGAAGCATGATGCTACATATTTCTGGTAGTCACCATTTTGTAAAACTGTAGCCCAAGAATTTAAACTGTAGTGTTAAGAATTTGTCTTGTTTCGATTCGCAAGTCAATTGTTGTTTCGTTGCTACGAAGAGTTCTTATATTATATTCCAGTCTTAAGCTTGCGGAAGCTACGCTTATGGCCAAAACCCTCAAATCCAATCTAGTACTATTTACAGTACTACTCATCGATAAAGTTAAGATCTCTCTATTTCGTCTTAATTCCTGCATATACTGACTCTCCGTTGTATAATTCGATGAATGATTTTCCAATATTAATTAAAATTTTCTACATACAAAGAGGCAAAATTACCATTACAAAAGCACATTTAACCATCAGCTAAAACAAAAAACAGTTACTCAACAAGATGGCTCATAGACTTATTGTTAACGTGATATTCACAGGTGCCACCGTTTTTGGTAAGGCATTCACCGAAGCCTATAAGCAAGCCGCTAAGGCAACTGCATCTTCTTCACAAGCAAAGGCTGCTGGTGCAACTAGAGCAACATCAACTGGTGGTATCCAGTTAGATGAAGCATGTAAGATTTTAGATATAGAGAAGAAGGATATCACTTTAGAAAAAGTAGATGAAAAGTATAACTACTTATTTGGAGTTAATGGTAAAGAGAAGGGTAATTCATTTTACTTACAGAGTAAGGTATACTACGCTATGGATGCTTTGAAGAAGGAATTAGAATATGCTGAGAAAGTACGGAAATTAAAGGAAGATGGACCCGCTGAGCCAAGTAGCTAGTGCTAAAGTCCACCTTCCACCTGGAAAATACCACGCCCATAACTTCTAGAAGAGAAGCTCGAAGCTCTTCAAACAACCGGTTGTAATGGAAAAAGTATGTAAAAAGGGAAAAAGAAGACGAACGCATAGAAACCAGAAGTGGTATCATGTCTAGATATATATTCCATGCATTGCATACTTGAATCCATCACCTAAATAAATAGTCATTCATTGTATATATTTTCAATAAAATTCGATAAAGTTCAAAGTTGTATATATCACGAAAAAAACTTGTATGACAAGATAACACCAAGTGTGTCGATATGTAAATTTTGTTGGATATCCAAAGTTTTAGTCCTTTCTCGCTCGCTTATATGATCCCTCTATTCTTTCTACAAACTGTTGTGACTCCTCTAGATTACTTTCTATACGATCGTATATGTATTGAAAAAAAAAAATGCGACTCAAATTCTCAAACATATAAACGAGCTGTGTTTGAAAGTGTATGTTTTTTTTTTTTCTCCCCCATTTCACTTCTATAACTAAGTGCCCCTTAATCTACTAGTTTCTGGATATATTTCTATACTCCCTACTGCTATTAAAGTCTCATCGGAAAGAACAGGAAGTAAGTAGAAGTAAGAGAAGTGAAGGGAAGAGAAGAGAAGACTAGCTAGGTGTTTACATATAAATATATATATATTTATATTTATATCTAAACATGAATAAGTCTGAAGAAGAACAACTCTTACAGGATGCATCAACCTTGTTGATGTTTGCTAACGTGGCGGCAAAGCAACATCATCCTCCAGTTCCACCAATAGTACAGCAGCACCAGCGATCGCTGCAAAGTCCACAACAACAACATTCCCAGCCTCCTTCAGTAGTAACTCAGGGTCAGGGTCAGGGTCAACCTCAATCGCCAGTTGTACTTGGACAGGGTCAGCCCCCTTCTTTCAAACCAGTACAGGGGATAGTACAACCTCCTACTGGTCTGCCAACTGTGTATCTGAATTATCCATCAATACTTTCGCCTAGTGCAGCTACTCCACCTGCTGTATACTCTGCTCCAAAATCTGGACCAAATTCTATTTCATCTCATGGCTCAGCACATGGTTCAACTCAGGGTTCAGCTCCTGGATCTGGTCAAAATTCTATATCTGGACCTTCAGATCGACCCGAAAAGAGTGACGTATTACCTTCAATAAAGCCATATTACTTCCCAACTCAGCAACCACTACAGGTCACATCTCAATCTCAATCTCAATCTCCGCCTGTGCCCCCTTCTTCTGCACCACCAACATTAAAATCACCTGCACAAATTCATCAGCTTCCACCGCAAGCAACATTTCCATCACATAAAAGAACTGGCTCTGGTAAATTTCTCCATTCACCAGGTCCTGCAAATATTGCCTTGTTAGGAGGTATTACAGATAGTGGAGTTCAGCGTAATTCAAATAATGCGATGATTGCCGCCGCTGCCTTGGAAGATGCTGCGAAGATGCCATTACCATTATTTAAGAAGGAAGAAGTAGAAATTAAACGCGATGACAGAATCATTGAAGATAAACGTGACGAAACTGAAGTTGAAGACGAAACTGAAGATGAAAAAGTTGAAGAAGCAGAGGTCTTAAAGGGTCAATCACCGCAACAGTCTCCAAAAGAAAATGAGAAAGCAAAAGGAGAGCTAGAAGTAAAAGTAGTAGTTAAAGAAGTGGAAGAAAAAGTGGAATCTTTACCAGAAGTTGATGCGGAAGTGAAGTCAGAAGTCAAAGAAGAGGTAGAACCAAAGAAAGCAAATCTGATTGTTGTTCCTCCCCTTAATTCCTATCAAGTAGATCCTGATGCCGGACTTATTGGATGTATTTGTGGAATTGATGACGACGATGGATTTACCATTCAATGTGATATTTGCTTTAGATGGCAACATTGTCTTTGTATGAACTTCAAAACCAATGAAGAAGTTCCTGATGTTTACAAATGTTATTATTGTGATGAAGACAAATGGGGAAAATTTGATCCTGAGCAATGTAAAAAGGATACTTTAGAAAGACTTGAAGGTGAGGCTGAACAAGTATCTAAAAAAGAATTAAAAAGAAAACATCTGAATTCTGAAAAGGTCGATAAAAGGAGGAAAACACTGGAATCAAGAAAAAGAAATGACGATGAAACAAATGGTCATGGTTTAGATGAAAAGAAGGACGAAGATAGTAAGAATTTAAGTACTAAAAATAGTGGTTCGGATAACTCAATTATTATGAACTTACCCAATAAGGAGAACATTTTATTAGAAGGTGGTATAACAGCAGAGCTGTATCAAGGAACATTTTACAAGTTGAGAGAGAATGATTACAAGACACAAAACGTTAAGAGTAAATTTGAAGAATTTGCTCAGGAATATAGGCAAAGTAATCCACTTGATGGAATGACCAAATCTGAATTTAAAGCCATTAAATGGAGTAAAATAAAGTTGCCAAACTTTGATAAACTTTCTGGTCAGCCAAAGAGAAAGAATATCTATAATGACACATCAATCAGAGTTAAACAATATTCTGAAAACCAAAAGCAAAAGTTCAATGGGATATCCAAGTTGGGATTATTTATTTCTGGGGGAAAGAAGATGTCCTCACAAAAGGAAAATGGTAGTGATGATGATGGAGAGAGAATTGTATCTAGTATTCCTGTTGGAACACCTGTTATAGAATATCTCGGTGAGTTAGGTCCATTCCAACAGTATAAGGATGATTCTACTAATCAGTATAATATTTGGGGTGTACCAAAACCTAGAGTTTGTAAAATAGATTTACCGATTTCAAAGGATAATATTGTTTCAATAGTTTCTGATTCTAGATTTGTCGGTAATGAATCTAGATTCATTAGAAGCTCATGTCCATTAAATGCTAATTGCATAATAAAGCCAGTATTCATTAAAGATTTAAATGCTTTCAAATTTATGGTTATAACTTCTAAAGAAATTCAATTTACTGAGGAATCCACTGAGGAAGAGCTTAGAATAAGATGGAATTGGGATGAAAAGCATCCAATACGCAAAATGTATGAAGGCAATGAAGGAAATATTAAACAGGAAGCTATTAAATTTGATCAATTTTCTGAGGCAGATAAAGCAATGTTAATTTCATGTGTAGATACAGTGATGAGTTTTGTTGAATGTGCATGTGGTACAGCTCCATCAAATAATAACAATTGTGCCCTTTTCAAAATTAAGAAGGCTACTGCTTACTTATTAAGGTCTACTAGAAAGGCACTTAGTGTCAGTAGTTTAGGGTTAACTAAATCAAGAGAAGTTTTAATTGTTAACAAGAAGCCTAAGAAGTATATTTCTTGGCAAGATCGTTTGGATGAAAGAGATAAGCTAATTACCATGAGTTTACTATTTACTGGAGAAGTTACTGAAGATATGATCAGCGAAGAAACCGAAACAAAGGCAGATTCTGTAGATGATGCAATGGAAGTAGATGAAGTGGCAGCTGGTGGTGAAGTTATTGTTGAAAGCAATGCCGATGGTGAACAAAATGAGATTGCAGTTGACTCATCAAAGTTGGAAGAACCTGCAGTGGTTAACAGGATCCCATATAGAGAACAATTACTTCAGAAAAGTCGTAAGGTTAAGGATTATAAATACGAGCTTGCAAAATCTACAGTTAATGAAACAGTTTGTGTACCTGTTGTTCCAGAATTGATTATTCAAATTCACGACGAGGTCAATAAAAAGATTTTAATTCCACAAATTCAAACAGTTATTCCATTGGAAGAGTTGAAAGAAGAGAGCATTGTCAACATTCCTTCATCTGATGCTCAATCTTCAAGTGCCGCAATCTCTACTGAGACTCGTACATCATCAATTTCAGCTGCAGTAACAAATCCTACTGCCATTCCTGTTGACGACGCCGTAGCTGTAATTACTAAAGTTGAACCAATTGCCAAACCTCAAGTTGTTAAGAAACTTTCATTCGCTGACTATAAGAAGAAAATGAAGTAGAAGGTATTTTTTTTAGAGATAATATTTATATAGAATATACGTGTATATTTAGGTTAAAACAACAGTAGAAAAGCTGACAGGAGGACAAGTTGATTTTTTTTTTTTTTCATTTTTTTGGCACTCTGAAGTACTAGTCGTGGGTAGAATTCTCAATTGTTTCATTTTGATGGAATTACCGCTCCGTTATTGCCCCTACCTTGGTGGGGAAGGCGATTGCATCGAGCTTTGCACCCATCTGGGGAGAATATTTACTTAAAGTATGGAAAGAAGTGACAACCGATTGGAGAGAAGATTAATTCAAATGCACTTGGATGAGTTCCAGTTCATCCGATCTAGCAAAATTGGTTGCATCTGGTCGTAGCACACTCAATTCTCCTAATTAGTCCAAACTGGAGCTTCTTTAGAAATAAAGTTGCCTTTAACATTTTTAAAGGATTCTTTCGAAATATAATTTACGAGATGACACATTCTTGCTTCTGCAGAGAAAACGACAAAGAAAAAAATAGACTAAGCGCGATCGCCTAAAGAGGGTAAGTGGTTCCAAGGAAGAAAATATGAGATGCCAATAAAAAAAGTGTCTCCTCTGAATGGTAAAAGTTAGGGCCGGGCCGTAGGTAGTAGTGGCCCGGGATGTAACGGCATTGGATCATTTCCTAAAACCTTTTCTGTCTTACTTTCTACAATATAACATTCTTTTATACCTTTATGGTATTCCTATTCAATCTATGTATTTATGTATGGTCTATGTCTTGTGTCTTGTCTTTTGTCTTCCCAGATACAGGGTCTCTCTACTTGTGATAGTGATCTTCCCTGAGCCCCTTCTTTCTCTTCTTCATAAGTCTTAATTTCCAATTAACAATCATTAATTCCTCGTTTTCGGTGAAATATATTGACTGTGCAGGGTAGCTGCCCCTAAAGATAATACCACCTGGCGTTTCTTCAGGGTCAAAGGTCTTAGAATACACCTGCTCAGATGGCTCAAACTTCGGACCAAGATGAAGATCGGTCTGCCTTATAATAATCCCAGCCTTTTTGAATATCTGGGTATACATTAGGTTATGCAAAGTCCTATTTTTCACCCTGAAAAATATGGTTAAGGTGTACTTTGAATATTCGGGTATGACAATGTCTAGCTTATCTACACCCTCCACCTGTATTTCCTTTGGCCTGTGGCCCTCCACATTTAGTCTAAACTTGATAATCTGCAAGTCTGGGTGTGTTTCAATTGTCATTTTTTATTTTGGACGCTTCAAGTATGCGGAGCTGTAGACTGGGGAAGGAGGAAACAAGCTATCTTTATATATATCCAAACGCCAGATCACAAATTATTGAGTTTCACGTATTATTTTTTTTTTCTTTTTTTTTTTTTTGGCGCTTCTGACATCCCTAGCATGTAGCGGGTGTGAATGGCGTTAGGAAGCAAAAATAAAAAATATTCCCAACTCTCGTATCAGCCCAAAATGTATATTTCTAGTGTCTTTTAGCGCCTTTCTCCACCTCAAAGCGATACCGTTACACTAAAGTGATTTTTTCTCGCGCCTATTTCACTGCATTTGACACCTTAAAACACCCTAATCACCCGCTGCTGTTACCACCCCTTAAAGTTTAAGAAAAGCAACCTACCGTCTTACAAATTATTACCATGCTATATAAGTATTATAGTCTCGGGCCATTAAGAAACATTTATTTAGCAACTTATTTTTTTCACACCACTTCCCCCACCTCTTTCTTACATCCCTTCCTTCAATCTCTTTCCCTTCATTTCTCTTTTTTTTATTTCTCTTTTTTTTATCTCTCTTTTTGACAATCTCTCTTTAACTGTATCTGTCTCTGTCTCTGTCTCTGTCTCTGTCTCTGACACTGTCTTTGTCTTTGTCTTTTGACTCTTCTTTCGTCACTGCCTGCATATATTAATTTTGACTATTCTCAAAAAAAATAAACCCTCGCCGTCCCCCATATCAACAAATGGGAATAAAGGATACTTACTCATCGTATCACCATACTTGTATCTATAAGAATTTGAAATATGTCTGGTAGAAAGAAGACACTCTTAAAGGTTATTATCCTTGGTGATTCAGGGGTAGGAAAGACCTCTCTTATGCAACAATTTGTTAACTCTAAGTTCTCCCATCAATACAAGGCAACAATTGGAGCTGACTTCCTTACTAAAGAAATTACAATTGATAATGGTAAACAAGTTACTTTACAAATTTGGGACACTGCAGGACAGGAGCGTTTCCAATCACTTGGTGTTGCCTTTTACAGAGGAGCAGATTGTTGTGTATTATGTTATGATGTTACCAATGAGAAATCTTTAAATAACTTATCATCTTGGAAGGATGAATTCTTAATTCAATCAAATGTTTCAAATCCAGCAGATTTCCCATTCATTATTATTGGTAATAAAATTGATGTTGATGAATCTAAAAAGATTCCCTCTTTACAAAAGAAATTAAATAATATCACTAATAATCAATTAGGTGGTTTAAATTACCCTGTTTTTGAAACAAGTGCTAAAGATGCTATCAATGTTGAACCAGCTTTTGAAGTTGTTGCAAAGATGGCTTTACAACAAGAAGAATTAAATGATGCAGGAAATGATGTTAATGATGACTATAATGATGCAATCAACATTCACTTAGAAAGTGAATCTTCCGGTTGTTGTTGAAGAAAAGTAAACAAAAAGCTAAGCATGAACTATACATCCCAGTCTACCCTTCCATTACCCCATAATTCCCTACAATTCCCTACAATTTCCTAAAATTTCCTACCATTTCCTACAATTTCCCTTCTAATTAATTTCTTTGAATTTTAAGTCAGTTGAAATGTTACCTCCTTAAATTCACCTGACATATAGATAAATCCATGGACTCTATTGAGTCCCTATTTAGCTGATTGATGAAATCAATTCAACTTTATATATATGTTTAATTAATACAAGCACAATACGATACAATAGAGGAGCTTAAATTGTATATCTACGTTTGCTTTTTTTCTTTCCCTTGGTAAGAGGTAAATTCATCGTCTATATTCCCCTCCTAATATGGAAGACGACATGCATGAGTCCTTCTCGCCACTTTATACAAATACCAAGACGCTCTGTTGGCGCCTATCCTTCGAGGACAATTGCATTGAGCTTTTCTCTCCGCGGTCGTGCTTCCAGCTCTGCTGACATTTCCCGAAGGGAACAAAGCTCTATGCAATCGTCCTCCCCCGATAGGGGCCTTAGCGGAGCGGTACCACTACAGTATATTTCATATTTTTCATAATCAAAATAAGATAAAAATGGACTACTCATATTGGATTTAAACTCAAATTTTATTCAATAAAAATCCATATAATACATACATTAAGATAGTCTTATGCTTATTTGTAATTCTTAGTTTCATTAGCAATACAAGCACAAAGTAATTTTCCAAGAATTTCCAAAAGACCACCAGAACCTTGTTGTTGCAGTTGTTGTTGTTGGTAGTGTTGAGGTTGTTGTTGATAATGAGGTTGTTGTTGAGCATGTGGTTGTTGTTGTTGGAATTGTTGTGGTTGGGATTGACCAGCATTTGAAGTCCATTTGTTTGGAATTTGAGATAATTGAGCACCTTGTAATTCAATAATCAAAACACCAGCGTTCTTTGGGTCAATGAAATGATTTAAGTTACTTTCTCTACACATCTCATCAATAGCTGGCTTTATCTTTGCCACACCATTTTGAGAATGTAAACCTTTACCGACGATAACTTTCAAGTGATCTTGGTTTGTTCTGATAGCTTGAGTTAATCTGTTTTGTAAAATGTACTCAGCTTCCTTGACGTATAAACCATGCAAGTCAATTTCATCACCAGCACTGTCGGTATTATTTTCTCTAAAAACGTATTCAGCAGCCTGTCTGTTGTAGCCTTCAGCTTCAGCTAATACATCCTTGGCCTGGTCACTAAGCTCCTTGGCTCTACCTTTGTCACCAGACTTAAATGCTTGTTGTGATTGGGATGAGAGCTGTTGTCTCTTTTGGTAAAGCTGTTCAGCCTTGTCACGAAAGTTCTTGTACTGGGAATCATTAGCGTGGTTACCACCATCACCAAGGTGAACACCTCTATCGAATGTAGTTGACATATTTAGAAGCTTAGAGATGCAGAGAAGGAAAGAAAAAGAAGAAAGAAGAAAGAAGAAACGTCAAAAAAAAAAAATAAATGTTGACAATTAAGTAGGAGTTGTGCCTGGAAAATTTGTTTCCAGATAAGGCTTCGAGCCACATGGGGAAAAGAAATACAATAGAATGCGAGTTAAACACTGAAATTTTTCACTGAAGGTCACTTACCTTCATTTGGTTACTGCTCGGGTAGTGACCTTTTCTGGGATGGGAGATTACCTCTATGTGTACGTGTTGCATTTCTTGTATTTTTAATGAGTAATGGATATTCTTCAATGTAATAATTGGGAGTTTTCTATTGACCGTTTGGTGATATTCAACGTATTTCATTAATAATACTGCAGGAGAAGTAGTTCAATCAATAATTCAATAATTCCAGAATGTATATTTAATTCAAGTATAATTAAGATTAAATATCGAATATGCACTGACTCCTTCACTATAATAGCTCATTTTTCCTAACTTGACTTTCGTTGAGAAGGAATGCATATGAACGATACACTAAATGTTCCGATACGGCGCTATGCATTTATATGTACGTTTGTTAAGGCTGTGTTCACCTATATATACAACTATATAATTGAAATGGTCAAGCTTCAGTTCTATTACACCACAAACTTTTACTGCAGTACTGTTTACGTCGTCCTTTGGATTTACATAAAAAAATCTTTTCAATCAGATTACTGAGTTGTGTCATTTCATCAACAGTATACAACAAAGAAATGCTTCGCCTATTTTGACGTTTAATCTTAAAGTTGGTGTGTACTACAAATATAATTGATTTGAGACATATATCATAATATGTTATTGTATATTATCGGAGTTCTTCTTCTTATCTTAATGGAAATTATTCCAATTATTCTAAAATGAAATACAAATATACGTGGCTGCAAATCTACACTAAATCTCAACAACATTATTTTATATTAGTAACATATTAATTCCGAATGGCATATCCACCGTAATGACTTCTCATACCATAACCTGCCCAAACCTTTTCCCAAAAATTCTTTGGTGGTTCTGTTTTCAAATTTGGAATATGTTGAACCTTTCCACTACTAGCATATTGCCAGTCTTCAGGAAATTGATCTGGAACTGCACCTCTTAAATCGATGATTACAGACCCCTGGTCCTTACTGTTGGAGCAGCGTAGACAGCTATCTTGACAAATTCTTTCAATCAGTGGCTTGAATTTAACAAGTTCCCTCCTTGATTTTGAGCTTTTCTTGCCGATAACACATGTAACTTCGTTCCTTATCCCAATCGATTCAATTAGGATGCTTTTCAAAATGACTTCACCCTCCCTCACGTACAATCCTTGGAAATCAAGAATGTTTGAAAATTTATTTGGATTATTGTAGTGAAATACTTCTTTCGTAGATTTCCTATTTAACATCTCTGCTTCATTCAATGCCATTTCAGATTCGTTTCTTAACTCTTCTGCTTTCTCTACGCTCCCATTACTTAGCTCCGCTTGAGATTGATCAAAAAGTGCGTAGCTTTTTTCATAGAGTGCATTTGCTTCTTCACGAAGTCTGGAAGCAGTTTTATAAGTCTTTCCTACATCGAGATATTCGTTTGTGTATTCCTCAACCATATTCTGTTGTTAGTATTTATATATAAATTCAATCTAAGGTTTGGTCTTAGTTCATATATACATATAGGGAAAACTGAAATTAATTAATTAATAAATTAATGCCAAATCAAGCCGCACGCGGCCCTATATATCTTCTTTCTTAATTAACACTAATTGAATTTCATATCAGGCAATGTAACAACGAGGTTAAAAAGTAAGTTGATCTCTGTTATTTGTCGGCGGTGGGGTTTATCCTTTTCAAGAAGATCCGCCAATTTGGTTATTCCTTTTTTTTTGCTTTTTTAATTTGTGGTACAATTCATCGAAAGTAGCATCACTTTGATATGGCCCAATGACCCATATCAAGTTAAATAACTGTGGTTTTAGCATATGGCATAGCTTAGCTTATCTTTCCAAAGCCAAAAGGTAGTTTACTTGAAAGCAGTAGACTTCTTAGGTAGAACAAAACCAATACTCACCACCTTTAGAGATATTTGAAGACATGTTTCTCATCTGAGCTCAAATGGGTGCAAAAGAATCATTGTGGTACTTTAAAAAATATTATGCAGCATAAATTTAGACTTTTATTTTGGTCTGGAAACACTCGAACAACTCCGAGTAAAACTATTACAAACTCAACTTATTCAATTAAAATTAACTCATTAAGAAAAGCTTCTACTACTATTTACTACAATCATCTTACAATCATACATAAAGTTTTTTTTTTTATATATATTTTCATACATTAGTAAAGATTTTAAAAACAAACTAATTTTACTCACTATCTAGATAGAAGAAATTAAGTTGCTTATTTCTTAGCAGCCTTTTGAGCAGCCTTGGTAACCTTACCAGCCTTTTCAGACTTGTCAACAGACTTG